>JAULJZ010127987.1:0-10997 GCA_032270985.1 Heliamphora pulchella | reverse complement strand
TTGCCACTTAGTTTTTGAGAAAAACTAAGAAAAACAAAATTGGCTACTGATCTTAAAACGTTAACCAGAGAAAGAGGATTCGGGGGTTAAGGTACGAATCGGGGAAGGTGTCAGGCACTCTGTTCGCCCAATCGTAAGGTTGGCCTCTACTAATCGTCATTGGTTCTTTAATATGATTTTTCAAATGCATGCAAATAAAAAAAATAGAGATAAAGAAAGAACATCCAAAATCAAATATAGAAAATATATAAAATATATACATAACACTCCAAAATAAATAGGTGTCAAAAGGAAAATTCTAAGTCCTATGGTATACAATTTCTATCTAAATGATACATGGAGCACATACCCTCGTACAATAATATTGAAATAACCTAAACTAGAATGATTTGGTTAAACGAATAAAAAAATATGCTAGAAGTTGGCAAAACTACTTAAATATGGATTTGCTACAAAAGAAAAAAAATAAACTATCCTAGACATGCTTCCAAATAAAGAAATTAAAACTTGCATATTATCAAAATTAACTAGGTTAACATTAACATGATGAATCAATAAAGAAATAAGAAATATAAAATAAGCAATGCATAAAAGAGAAAAATACTACATTGAAAGAAAATCTATTTAACAAAGAAATTTAAAATAAGAGTTTTGCAACAAAAGAGAATTTAAACATTTAAAAGAAAAGAAAAAGATTTGACAAGGGTAGAAAATGCTATTAAGAAGAAAATTTAATTATTTACATAAAAGTTGAAAATAAGAAGAATAAGAGAAGATATCTTTACGTTTTTGTGCTTTTTGTTGTTAATAGAAGAAAAGAAAAGAAAAATATTATAAAAGACAAGTTAAGAAGATTTAGTTATTAATATTTTACATTTTAAAAGAGAATAAAAAAGAAGAAAACAGAAGAAATGGAAAGAATAATAGAGTATTTTAAAAAAAATTATGAATTACTTAAATATGAAAATGAACTTAAAAGCCTTTTGTGATTTTTGGTTTTAGCAAAATAAAAGAAAAATACCATGAAAAGAATATTAATATTATAAGAAATGAAATGTTAAGTGGCACTTTGTAAAGAAATTAAAATATTATTAAAAGAAAATAAAATAATAGAAAAGAAAGTTACACTAATAAAAGGATGAGAATAAAAGCTAGAAAAAAAAAATTAAAAAAACATTAACTTAAAAGAGCATCTATGTTAATATTACAAGAACTTTTAGGTTAGTGTTATCAAAAGAACATTAAATTAAAAGAAAAAAAAAAGAAAAAATGCTAGTATTTAAATGAAATGTAAAATTAAAACATAAAGGAAAGAGGAAAAAAAATGTTATGAAGGAAATTTAAAATTAATAAATAAAGTGCTAGAAAAAAAATAAAATTAAAATAATGCTAGAAGAAAATAAACACTAAACTAGAAGAAAATAAAATGGAGCATTAAACTAATTAGGACAAGAAAATGAAATAAAATGTTATTGAAATGAAATTTAGACTAAAAAAAATTAAATGTTAGAACATTAAATTAATATAAAAGGAAAGAAAAATAAAAAAAATGAAATACTAGAATTTAAATGAATGTAATATTGACTATTACAACCATTTTTAGGTAAGTACATTTGATTATAACAATCAACAACATTGATAAATTGTAATTGTCAAAAATATTAGCACTATTTAATGATTTAACAAATTATAATAAATTTAAAATGCAAGCAAGTAAATTAACAAAAAAAATAAACTACATAAGCTAAAACATGAATTTAAACATAAATGTAATAACTAATAAACAAAACAAAAATATAATTGAAACAAATACATGAAAATTAACCTGATCACTGCAAAAGAGAGAAGATGGAGCTAAAAGGATTGGGGATCCAAGCGGAATATCTGAATTGTTACGGAATCCTCAAATTGGAGGAATGTGCTCCGATGCTCCAATCCTTGGGTAGTGTTCCAAGTTAGGGTTATAGGACTTCGGAGAATCGGCTTACGGTATTTCGGTACGGCTTCGGCATCGGGGCTCGAAATTACTCGGCGTCTCGGTAGAATTTCTCTCACTAAACCTCTCTCTAATTTTCTCTCCTTGAAAACGTACCAGAGGTACGGTATTTATAAATTTTTTCAACCAATGAGATGTTAACACGTTTTTAGACACGTCAGGTCATTTGAAGTTAGCGGCCGCCGCAATGAAAGTTGGCGGTCGCCATGTTGGGAAAAGGTTCAACAAGATTCTATTGGCGGTCGCCACAATGGAGTTGGCGGTCGCCATGTTTGGGAATTGCTTGGACAACAAGTTATTGGTTTTGAAGGTTTTTGATGGTTAAGGTTCAAATTTCGAGCTTGGATCACTTCCCGATGATCGAACTAAAGCACTTGTTCCACCTATTTTCATCATCAGATCCACCTAAGATTGGGTGTGGTCAAATTGGGGTGTCTACACCCACGCATTTAAATTAAAAAAATTAATTAATTAAAATCCAACTTTTAGAGTCTATCTAAAACTCTTTAACTAATGCGTTTCTATTCATCCAGAAAATGTGCAATCCTGTCGGAATTAAAATTCAGATTTTCTAATTTTGTTAGAACTTTGCAGCCAACCAAAAACCTTGTCCAACTCAGCTACTACAAAACAGTGTCCAACTAAAATACTACAAGTCTTAGCCGAACCTAGCTACCACTACTGCACAGAGCCGCAGCTGAACCGCGCCTCGCGCTCCACGAGCAGTGCGCTGCTTTTTCATGCGCCGCATATTCTGTTGGTTTGCAGCTTCATATGTTGCACCTGACTATGCTTCTGTTGGTTTCTAAGTTTATTCCATGAATGATCATGATCCCATTGTTATATCTCATTCTCTGATTGGACCGAATGAACTTAGAAATTGTCATGCATTAGAAATCCTTCACATGCTCCAAGATCATGCCTTGCTAATAATGCACCTAAAGATCATGAATTACCATGCAATGCATTCCAAGAATCCTATGCTTCCAAGGAGTTCACAATCAATTTACCACCATTAATTCACGTGGTTAAAAAATTGATAATTATCATTCAAACCATACAATCAAACATACAAAAGAAATAATGACTATTAAAATATATGATTAGATTGCCTGCAAAAATAAGTTAGCACAATTTAAACCTATCCGAACCCATAATTAAAATCATACATAATTAAAGACGGCTCTGATACCAATTGTTGGGGAAAATTTTCAAGATGCTAAGATTATGTCTATGATTTTAGTTAAAAATTACTGGACGGGCAAATGCCAAAATCGGCTCTAGATTAAAATTTTTTGATATCAAATGATCAAAATAAAACCCGATATATACTCCAAAAGTTATATTAAAGTTATACCTTACGAAATCTGGTAGGATTAATTTCGGTTGCTTCAACAACTTTTAGTCTAGAGTTGTTCGCGATTGTAGATTTCAAGTTGAAGCTTCAGATTTAATTCTTCTACTGCATTCCTGAATGCAAGAGACACGACGTAGTGTAGGCTACGATCCTCATATTTTTCAAAACCTTGATTAGCCAATTGTAGGATTCATAAAAATTCCAACTATAGAGATTAATTGTGGGTTAGGGTTTACATAATTGCATATATATATATAGGGTTACAGTAGAGACCTGTTGAGTAAATATGACTTGAGCTCCTAATGTAATTATGAAAACTTATCTCAACCCAGAAGCAATTTCATAAAAATATTAATTATAATTTATTTCACTAAAGATTTATAATTGCACTCTCAGCTATATTCTCAAAATCGAATATTTGAGCTCATGTTATTAAATGCTTATTTATTCTCTCCACGTTAAAATTTTCGATACTCGCCGATTAAATTAAATTGCTGATAATTATATTTAATTGGCTTCTTAAATAAATTCCTTAATACCTTCTGCTTAATTTATTTGACTGTCGGATTATAAAATTCACCTGTAAAGTTTGGCTCGATCAAAACTTATAAGTTTATTTAAGGGAGTATCGTCAATCCCAATCTTTCAAGATGTAAATTCTATCAATAATTAATATTCACCATATAATCAATATCGTTATCTAACTCACCGGGACTATAGACCCAACAAGATCGTACCCTCTAATGAATCAAAATAACGACTATTAAATATATGTAAATAATTATTTATTTCGAAATTAAGAGCATAAGTACTCATAATAACCATACAGTGTAAATTAATTTATATAATCAGTATAAAATTAATTACCCCAACGCAATCATGTTCAATACACACAAAATGTACTAGTACAATGAGTCGAAACAATTGTCGAGAAATTACCGTTCTCCGTAATCAAGACAGATTTACTAAAATATCGTACTATAGTTGTACCGATAGTGTGTCTAAATCCATCTAAACTGTTAATCAAAACTTATATTCTACAAAAATTAATAATTCGATCTTCTGTATGTAAATCGAACTCTAAATACTAAATTAAATACTACGTAGAATGAAAGACATCCATGCAAATCATTAAATAAATAATGAAATGCATACTTTGTTCATTAAGATTCTCATAAAATAAAATAAAAAACTAATTTTATTAAAAATTAAAATTAAATATTAAAACCAAAACCATAATTCTTAGTATACAACCCTAACATTAAGGAGGAAACACGAAGGAAGAGAGAGAGAGAGAGAGAGAGAGAGAGAGAGAGAGAGAGAAGTCTCAAGTTCATGACTATGAGAATCACTGGTAGGCGGTAAGTTCAGTTGAATCAGTTCAGAACCTTAGTTCCTAAGAATCACCGAGTCGCCAAGTGTGAGACCCTGACCCATTTTCTTTTTCGGCATTTTTCGATGCGCATTTAGCGTTTTTGCTTTAGTATGTTTAAATGCTTTTGATGTATGATCGGGGTTAGATATGCATGCGAGATAGGTTCCCGGAGCCGTGGGGCATTGCGGTATGAATTTTAAAATTTTCAAAAAAAAGATATTTTGGAGGCCAATAAATATCTGAAGTTACATATTTTCAAAACTTCTCCAGTAAGTTTTCTTTTTTTTTTTCACTGCCTTCTCTCTAACTTCTCGGGGGCCTGGGGCTCGATTTTCAATGATCTAACAGCGAATCCTTGCTATTGGCATCATGGTCTACGCATCTATCTAGATGAAATTTTATTTCGACGAAGCTCAGTTTTGCACGTGGTTCGAGACGTTGAGTTTTTAACTCACCGAGGTAGGATCCTAGACTCTCATGTCTTATAAGGGAGCTACGTGTAATCGGGTGTATTTTTAACGGTTAGATTGCTATAGATTTAAGTTTGTTTCAAGTTGAGTTTTTGGGTTTAAAAACCATTTTTTGACGATTTCGGTAGATAGAATTGGGTGTTAAGTGTTTCTTTCGTGATTTTGGTGTTAGGCTTGGGCGTGTGGATGTCCAAGGGTGTTGGATGGGAGTTTTGAGGCATTGATTCAAGGTTTAGAGGGTTAAAACCGTGGCATAAAAATGATTCCCGTGGGAGGTCAGTCAACTAGATCTTGATGGTCAGTCGATTGCATCTTGAGTTTGAGAGGTCAGTCGACTGGACCTGGGAGGTCAGTTGACTGAAATATTTCTCTTTTAGGTTTTTGGCTTTCTAGTGTATTTTCATTCGACCAGTCAACTGAGGTGCTGGGCTTGGTGTTTTGATGGTTTTGGTTGGGTTCTTGGTTTCCGATTGGTTTCCAACGGTATTCAATTGATTATTTATGGGATTAATTGACTGAAATACTGTTGAATTCTTTTCGGGAGTCGATTGGTTGTGTGGTGGCTTTTGGAGTCGTGTCGAGGCTTCGGGTGTTGGTTTAGGTGCCGTCCTCAGGGTTGGCGTGCACGGTTAGATGGTTTGTGGTGGATGATTAGGTGCGCGGTGTTTGTTCTTCGTTGAACATGGGGCGTGTTTGGGCCCGTGGCACCTTTGGGAAAAGGTGGTGTTTGTGACCTTGTGGTTTGAGGAGTTTAGCGTTGGCCTTCGGGTTAGGCTTGGTTTTGTGAGTTGTTGGTTGTCCCTGCGAGTGGATGTCGAGTTTCGTGGCGTGTGGCATCGTGATGTATTGTCATATATGGTTATGTGCATTTATAACTCTAGTTTATTTATGTAAGGATTATGTAGAGAAAGTACATGGCTTGATATCGTTACGTGTACCGTGGTTGCATGCTTTAAAACTCAGAGGTTTTATAGGTATGGTTATGTGGAATATGAGGAACGAATGCATGTGATGCGTGTTGTATGGATTACAAGTGTTGTGTGAGACGCGTGTGTAGCATGTGACGTGATTTGTGAAATGTAGTGATAGTTTGTGGTTTTATGCATTTAAACCCTAGTTTAGTATGCAAATGTTGATTCAGTGTTATTTCATAATGTTCAGTATCATCCTGTAATTTGCGATTTTACCCCGTGGTGTGCGGTTTTACCCCGTGGTATATCCCGTTGTTGGCGGTTTTATCCCGTGGCTTACGATAAAATTTATGGTTTTACCCCATGGTTTGTGGTTTTACCCCGTGGTTTGTGGTTTTACCCTATAGTATACGATTTTATCCTGAGAATGTGTGTTTGTGTACGAATCTTTATCTCAGTGTTAAGACTGTGGTTGCGGCTTGTGAGCGCTGGTTATACGCATCCATACTGCGTTCTGTTGGAGTTGAGGTCTCTCGATCTGAGAGGGTACATGGATTGCATGAACTGCATTGTGGGATGGATAAATTCAATTTCAAATTATTTTTAAGATTCGTGTGAATCGTGATCTAAAAACCCTTTTTTCAACTGTTTTCAGGGCTCCTGTGAGTGAGTCAAAAGATGGTTTGTATGCTCGCTTTCCCGTTGCATGTGAAAATTATTTTAAAGGCTTGAAAGTGAGTTTAAAACTGCACCTCATTTTCTTAGCATGTTTAACTTATATTGCATGGGTTATCTAGTATCTGCTATGCTTTGGCTCACGGTGTGGGATTTAAAATATTTTTCAGGTACTGGTCACGCAGGTTGATCTGGGGTTGACTGGAGAGGAAGAAGAGCTGTAGTCTTTCTTTTTGATCTTTCTGTTTCATGTATGTAGTAACCTATTTTTCAGCGTTGGAGCTGTGTAATGTAAGCCGTTTGGCGATTCTATACAATGCATGTATGGTTTAATTTGAGAGTATGTCCTCGGGTTGGGTATTCTGTTTGGTTATTTGTGGGTGTTTCACGTGACCCAGAATTTGGGGCGTGACAGCTTGGTATTAGAGCTCTGGGTTCGAATACCTAAGAGCCGTGAAAAGAGGTTGCATCACCGTGTGAGGTTGATTGTGTGTGCTTGATTGCATGTGTTTAAATGCTTTGATAACATGAACGTGTTGATATGTTAACAATGAGAATGTTATGTATATGTGAGCATGGGGGTTGAACTGTGGGATTGATTTGTTCTGCCTTTGGGCATTTGGATTAACAAATTTGGGAGCCAAGTTAGAAACGTGTTTAGCTGACGTGATTTCTAGCAGGGAATCTGAGTAGGTTATCCAGATTGACGCGTCATTCTTGTTGGTTCTTCTCGGTATGTGGGGTTATTTAGCATGAACCTATGTCCTTATGTGTTAGCATGCTTATGTGGTTTATGCTATGTGCTGCATCTCATGTTCTGTCTTTTTCATATAGACGCGATGTCTGCAAGACGAGAGCGAGGCCATAGTCAAGGCCGTGGCTGTGGTGTTGGCCAGTGTTGGCCAAGGGGATATTCCTATCCCTGATGCTGGGGATGCAAATGCTCCCCAAGGACCGTGTAAAACCATAGAGTTGCTGCGTGCGATAGTAGGTGCCATCGGTCAGCTAGTTGAGGTTGTTGAGGGAGAGAGTAGAATCCAGCAGGATGGTAGAGGTTGTCTGGTCTAAGTTCACATTTTGTGGGATCGCATCAACAGCAGTTTCCTGTATCAGTACTAGTGGTGGCTTCATCTGGGAGGCCAGAGCAAAGGGAGTTGATCTGCTGTCGGTGTAAATAGCCAGGGCATCGTGTGTCGGGGTGCCCACAAAGGAAGTAGTTTCGGGATTCAGTACCAGTTCAGCTGCAGGGGGAAGTTAGATGTTATCGGTGTGGACAGTCGGGGCATCGTTTGCTAGAGTGCCCGCAGTCGAGGCAGCAGTCATAGGGGAGAGGATCGCCGGTTTGTTTTGGGTGTCGTCAGTCGGGACACATTCATAGGAATTGTCCCTAGAGAGGCAGTATGTCCAACACGGTGGGCATGCCAGTGGGTTCGTTGGTGCAGGATCAGCAACAGCATCCTGCAGTACAGACATCCAGGATTACAGGTGGGGGTACTTCAGTTCAGATTCAAGATGGGCAGCCTGAATTGACACAAGGTCGAGTGTATGTCCTTAACGCTCCCAATTCTTCTGGGGCACCGGTCATACCTAATGATGCAGATATGCCTTCAGCGAGAAGAGGTACTTTTTGAGTCTGTTGGCTTTGGGCTAGTTCTTCATTATATCTGTTTGGGAGTTGGTGATGGATTCTGTGGGTGGTGTGCTGTGTTAAGGCGACAGTTGGTGAGAATGTGAGGTTGGGGTGAATTGTAGATCTCGAGTCTTTGAGATAATTGGCCATTGTTTAGAATGCTTGACCTTGTTTAACTATATCTTATAAATGGTTTGGCTAACCATCTCGTATGCCTGTGTCGATTGCGATCGACGGTTTGTTTTCTTTTGACCTTATGTTGAATTTCGGGGGAAAAATTTCTTTAAGGGGTGGTAGAGTTGTGAGACCTGACCCGTTTTCTTTTTCAGCGTTTTTTGACGCCCGTGTACCGTTTTTGCTTTCGCATGTTTAAATGCTTTTGATGCATGATCGGGGTTAGATATGCATGTGGGGCAGGTTCCTGGGGCTGTGGGGCGTTGCGGTGGAAATTTCAAAAATTTCAAAAAAAAAAAAATTTTAGAGGCCTATAAATATCTGGAGTTAGATATTTTCAAAAGATATTTTTAAAACTTCTCAAGTAAATTTTTTTTTTCTCTCTGCCTTCTCTCTAACTTCTCAGGGGCCCGGGGATCGATTTTCAACGATCCAACAGCGGATCCTTGCTATTGGTGTCATGGTCTACGCATCCATCTAAACAGAATTTCATTCTGACGAAGCTCAGTTTTACACGTGGTTCGAGGCGTCAAATTCTCAACTCACTTAGGTAGGATCCTAGACTCTCATATCTTATAAGGGTGCTACGTATAATCGGGTGTGTTTTTAACGGTTAGATTGCTATAGATCTAAGTTTGTTTTAAGTTGGGTTTTTGGGTTCAAAAATTGTTTTTCGACGATTTTGGTGGATGAAATTGGGTGTCGGGTGTTTCTTTCGTGATTTTGGTGTTAGGCTTGGTCGTGTGGATGTTCAAGGGTGTTGGATGGGAGTTTCGAGGCGTTGATTCGATGTTTGGAGGGTTGAAATCGTGGCTTAAAAATGATTCCCGTGGGAGGTCAGTCGACTGGATCTTGAGTTTGGAAGGTCAGTCGACTGGACCTCGGAGGTCAATCGATTGAGATAGTTCTGTTTGGGGTTCAGTCGATTGAACCTAGTAGGTCAATCAACTGAAACGTTTCTGGTTTGGGTTTTTGGCTTTCCAGTGTATTTTCAGTCGACTAGGCATTGGGTTCCAGTTGACTGAGGTGCTGGGCTTGGTGTTTTGATGGTTTTGGTTGGGTTCTTGGTTTTCGATTGGTTTCCAACGGTATTCAATTGATTAATTATGGGATTAATTGGCTGAAATACTGTTGAATTCTTTTCGGGGTTCGATTAGTTGTGTGGTGGCTTTGGGAGTCGTGTCGAGGCTTCGGGTGTTGGTTTAGGTGCCGTCCTCGGGGTTAACGTGCATGATTAGATGGTTTATGGTGCACGGTTAGGTGCGCGATGTTTGTTCTTTGTTGAACGTGAGGCATGTTTAGGCCCGTAGCACCTTTGGGAAAAGGTGATGTTTTGTGACCTCGTGGTTTGAGAGGTTTAGCGTTGGCCTCCGGGTTAGACCTGGTTCTGTGGGTTGTTGGTTGTCCATGCGAGTGGATGTCGGGTTTTATGGCTGGTGGCGTCGTGATGTATTGTTATACATGGTTATGTGCATTTATAACTCTAGTTTATTTATGTACGGATTATGTAGAGAAAGTACATGGCTTGATATCGTTACGCGTATAGTGGTTGCATGCTTTATAACTCAGAGGTTTTATAGGCATGGTTATGTGGAATATAAGAAACGGATGCATGTGATGCGTGTTGTATGGGTTACAAGTGTTGTGTAAGTCGCATGTGTAGCATGTGACGTGGTTTGTGAAACGTAGTGATAGTACGTGGTTTTATGCATTTAAACCCTCGTTTAGTATGCATGTGTTGATTCGGTGTTATTCCGTAATATTTAGTATTATCCTGTAATGTTCAGTTTTATCCTGTAATTTACGATTTTACCCTGTGGTGTGCGGTTTCACCGCATGGTATAATCCCGTGGTCAACGGTTTCATCCCGTGGCTTACGGTAAAATTTATGGTTTTACCTCGTGGTTTGCGGTTTTACCCTATTTTTTATGGTTTTATCCTGTAGTATACGGTTTTATCCCAGAAATGTGTGTTTGTGTACGGATATTTATCTCAGTGTTAGGACTGTGGTTGCAGCTTGTGAGCGTCAGTTATACGCATCTGTACTGCGTTCTGTTGGAGTCGAGGTCTCTCGGTCAGAGAGGGTACATGGATTGTATGAACTGCATTGTGGGATGGATAAAATCAATTTCAAATTATTTTTAAGAATCGTGTGAATCGCTATCTAAAAACTCATTTTCAACTGTTTTCAAGGCTCTGGTGAGTGAGTCAAAAGATGGTTTGTATCCTCGCTTTCCCATTGCATGTGAAAATTATTTTAAAGGCTTGAAAGTGAGTTTAAAATTGCACCTCGTTTTCCTGGCATATTTAGCTTATATTGCATGTGTTGCTTAGTATCTGCTGAGCTTTGGCTCACGGTGTGGAATTTGAAATATTTTTCAGGTACCGGTCACACAGGTTGACCCGGGG
>JAULJZ010127966.1:0-10999 GCA_032270985.1 Heliamphora pulchella | reverse complement strand
AGGACATGGTCAAACAGTACGCTCGAACTCTTTTACTGCCCCTACGAAAGCGTACAGTCAGTAAGGGCTGCCCGTCTCCTCAACAATTCCCAAAATGGATTAACGTTCAGGGTATCAGGTTGACCAGGCAGGGGGGTTTGAAGAACAATGCACATACATGCAAAAATTCAAATGAGATATTCATATTAAGAACCAATGATGTGTTCAAGTTTAGCCCTCTTATTTGATTTTATAAACCAGTCCCTAACGGAGTCGCCAGAAAATACTGTGGCATTGTGATTTATGGGTTTTGAAAAATATTACAAAAATAAGAGAATTCAAAGATGTTTATAAAAATATTTTAACACCTTGAAAGCCAATTTTTGAAAATCTCTTTTTATTGAAAATAGAGTCGTCACTTAGTTTTTGAGAAAAACTAAAAAAAATAAAAACGACTACTGATCTTGAAAACATTAATCAGAGAAAAAGGGTTCAGGGGCTAAGGTACGAATCGTGAAAGGTGTTAGGCAACCCGTTCGCCCAACCATAAGGTTGGCCTCTACTAATCATCATTGATTCTTTAATAGAATTTTTCAAATGCATGCAAATAAAAAAAATAGAGGTAAAGAGAGAACTTCCAAAATCAAATATGAAAAATACATAAGATATGTACATAGCACTCCAAATCAAAACAAATAAAATGAATAAATCCTAAGTCATACGGCATGCAATTTCTAACTAAAGGACACATAGAGTACAACCGCATGCAATTTCACAAATAGTCTAAACTATCATGGTTTACATAAAAGAACAAAATATAGTTGAAGATACTAAAATTACCTAAACATGAATTGTTGATAAAATAAGCTAAACTATTCTAAACATGCATTTAAAAAAAAAGTAACCAAAACATGCATTAATATTAACATGGTGAATTAGCAAAAGAATATGAGAAATGCAAAATAAAAAGATGCAAAAAAAGAATCATAAAAGAAAGTTTATAAAAAAAAACTTATGAAAAGAGTTTTTAGAAAATGTTATACTAAGAAAAGAGATTCTAGCTATTTACATTTTAAAGGAGACAAAAATAATGAAAATAAAATAAAATAAAACCTAAAAATAAAACTTAGCTTAGAAGACTTTTTACGATTTTTGGGTTTAATAGAATGACAATGTCAATATTAAGGAGAAAAAGAAAATGACTAAAAGAAAAAGAAAAAAAAAGGCTAACAATAATATGGTAAGAAAAGAAAAGAAGAAAATGAATCTTAAATTGGACATTATAAGCTAATAAGAAAGAAAATAAAAAAATAGAACATTAGCATTAACAAAGAAAAGAAAGGGATACTAGTAATAATAAAAATAAAAAAAAAAGAAGAAGAAGAAAATGAAAAAATGACATTAAACTAATACTTGAAAGAAAAAGACATTAAATTAAGGTTACTAGAAAAGAAAAAGAAATGAAAAGGAAAGCTAAAAGAAATTAAATACAACAATTTAACTAAAATGTGAAATGTAATATTAATTACTACATTCACATAAATGTAAGTGCATTATTATAACAATTAACAGTATTAACAAGTTGTAATTTTCAAAATATATTAGCACTATTTTGATGAATGAATTAAAAAAAAGACAATGTGGTTAGTGTGGATGTGTAAACTAATTAATAAAATAAAAAAAGAGATTAAACTAAATGTGGCAATTTGAACAACAAACAAAACTAATTATATAAACAAAAGAAATACATGAACTGAAATTGAATTTAACCCGAACACCCCAAAAGAGAAGAAATGGGGGTAGAAGGATCGGGGATCCAAACGAGTGACCTAAGTTGTGGAATCCTCAAGTTGGGAAAATGTGCCTCGGTGGTGTAATCCTTGGGTGGTGATCCAAGCAAGACTTCAAGATGGATGTCGAAGGCTCAGATCTCAGTAATTCGGCAAGACTTCGGCGTTGGGGCCCAGAATTGCTCTGCAACTCGGCAAAGCTTCTCTCACTAACCCTCCCACTCCAATTCAGTCCTTAAAACGTACCAGAGGTACGGTATTTATAGAGTTCTTTAGCCAATGAGATTCTGCCATGTTTTAAGACATGTCATGCCATTTGGAGTTGGCGATCGCCACAATGCAAGTTGGCGGTCGCCATGTTTTTGAAAGGTTCCACAAAGTTCTATGGCGGTCGCCATGATGCAAGTTGGCAGTCGCCAGGATGAAAGGTGGCGGTCGCCACTTTTGGCTAGGGTTTTCACAAAGTTCTATGGTGGTTGCCATGATACAAGTTGGCGGTCGCCTTACTTGGGTAGCAAGTTTCGATGGTTCGTCAAAATTTCATTGGTTTGAAGGTTTCAGATTCAAATACCGAGCTTGAATCACTTTTCGATGATCGAATTGAGGCACTATTCCACCTATTTTCATCATCGGATTCACCTAAGATTTGGCGGGGTCAAATTGGGGTGTCTACAGTACATAGTTCGTGCGGAGGTGCCACAAATTTCAAATTCACGCAAACCTTATGCATGTCCCCCCGTCTCAACTGTATAACCTGGCATCGCTGTGGCCGTTCTCAGTATAGGACATTGATGTGATCAGCAAGGTAACACCGAATGTGTTGAATGGGCATGAGTTCATTTTAGTAGCCATTGACTACTTTACCAAGTGGGTGGAAGCAGCTTCCTACTCGGTATTGAAGGTCGCTCAAGTTGCTAAATTTATTGAGCAAAACATCATTTGTCGGTACGGAGTCCCACAGGAGGTCATCTCAGACAACGGTTCACATTTCCAAGGGGAGGTCTTGGATCTTGTCGAGGAATACCAGATAGTGTCTCACAAATCTTCACCATATCGGCTGCAAACCAATGGAGCAGTCGAGGCAGCAAACAAGAATATCAAAAAAAATTTACAAAAGATGATCAACTCACACAAAGATTGGCTGGAGCACCTACCATTTGCACTCTGGGGATACAGAACGTCGATCAGAACTTCAACATGAACAACGCCATACTCTCTAGTGTATAGGATGGAAGCCGTACTCCCTATTGAGGTGGAAATCTCTTCACTGAGAGTAGTAGCCGAGGCTAAATCTCAGAAGCAAAATGGCAGAGGAACCGAATGGAAGATTTGCTCTTGTTTGATGAAAGAAGCCTGCAAGCTCTGTTTCACGTACAAGGATACTAGAGGAGGATAGCCCGGGCATCAACAAAAGGGTCAAGACCCGAGACCTTAGAGAAGAAGATCTGGTTCTTAAGGAAATCAGAGTTCCTACCTTCGACCCGAGGGGCAAATTCAAACCAGACTGGTCCGAACCGTTTCTCATCAAGACCATCATGACCGGTGGTGCAGTCATCATTATGGACTTGGATGGCAATGTGTTCTCCACTCCAGTGAATCTTGATCAGCTCAAAAAGTACTATATTTGAGGTAAAAATAATAAGAAAATAAAGGCTCACTGAGTTGAAAATCAAAAAGGCGACACATGCAAAAGTAAGAGCAGCCCGCAAGGCAAAAAATCAGAAAGGGCGACCTTGGCAAAAGTTAGGGCACAACAAAAGGAGAGTATTAATACCCAAGAGTAAACTGAGCTCGAACTACATTATGGCCTGATTCCATCTTTTTGAGATACGTAGGCAGCTTCTTTTAAAGAAGTCCAGCCACATTCTTTATTTTTAGCCATTTTGAATCTGAGTAAGACTAATGCAAATTAATTTTTGAATATTGATAATAAATTCTTCGGATAAATTTGAACCATCTCAAACATAAGGTGGGAGTTTTTCATTACTTTAATCAGAATTACAAAGTTTTTGAAAATAAAAGGATGGAACGTAAGTCCCAAACTCTACCAATAAAAGAAGGCTGTGAAATTTTCAAAATAAAGCAGAGATCCTCAAGTCCTTCTCCTCTTCGCCGCTTGTTCCCCCTCTTCTCTGTCTTTCTTCTCCTGATCCTACAGCAGCCATGTCTTGTACTCATCAGGGAGCTTAGGACACTGCAGCTCCTGCATATCCATCAGCGAGTGAGATGGCCAGGCGTCCTGATACGATGCCAAAAATGGGGCCCGCAGCATAGATGAAAACAGACGGCCTCGAATGCTGGAAGAGATAATCTGACTGCGATCAAACTGTCACATAATCCGATGGGGTAATAAAAGGTAGTATGACGTAGGCCAACCAGCAACACACCAGGATGATCCATAGTAGTCAAAGTCATTGTAGGGATCCGCCACCAGGGGCACTGCCAGGTGATATCTGGACCAGTCAGAGAGGAAAGGTACCGTCGCCAGGCTACTTCAGTGTCACAAATTTGATAATGGGGGCGATAGAGGATAGCTGCAGCACTATGACTATCAGTGGGTGATTTCTGTATAAGGTTCACCTTCCCACCAACCAGATCTGTAGCAAGAGTTAGAACAGTAAGAGAAAGGCTTTGCGGTATGACAAAAAACTTGATATAAAGAAAGATGTTGAGCTTACCTGAAGAAGTAAGGAGCGGCCAGCAAAGGTGGTGATCTCACCATGATGAAAGCATCTAAGCCCAGTAGTGTCTCGGCTAAAACAAGCAGCACGAAGTCCCTCCCCATCCACATCTATCCTGCAAAATCAACCAAGGCGCAACTAGCTTACCCGTCAGAAGGGATAAGAAGATACTGGGCTAGAAGGCAGAAGCAAAGTGCATAGCGTCTCCGTAGTTGAAAACCAAGGTCACAAAGGTCGCCGGTGGGATAGAATCTGTCAATGATCTAGGGAATGTCAAGACAGTCATCCGAGATCAGAAGAGAAGCCTCAATCTTAGACAAACCACAGACTTGCATCACCTACTACCGAGCCGAGAAAAAGGGGGTGGGAACGATAACGGAACTCCGTGGAGTCAGGTCTAACATGGCAGTAAACTCCTCCACAGTGGGGCAAAGTTCTTCAAGGCCAAACCAAAAGACGTGAGACTGTGTATCCCACAGTTGTGCAGCTGCCATCAATAAGGGCCTATTAATCTCCACAGTCCTCAGTGAGAAAAGAGCATTAAGGCCAAATGTGGCGAAATTCAAACGCTCAATATGGGAGAATGCTTCAATCCATAAAGAAAGAGAAGAAGCCATTTGAGTCGGGGTAACCACAAATGGGGCCTCTAGGGCTGTATTTATAAAGCTGAAAAGGGCAGTAAATGAAAATTTTGGCTAAAAGTACAATAAATGTGGCGGCTGCCACCTTGGAATTGGCGACCGCCAACTCCAAAAAGCACAATACAGTGACATCACCCTTTTGACCAGGTGACCGCCAGGTTTAAAATAGCAACTTCCATATCAGTCTCCTTGAAAGTAGCAACCGCCATGTTTGAACATGACGGGTGTGGGTTAGTTTGCAGTTTGTGTGATCTATATTAGTTATGGCATCTGAACTATGCATCCAAGGCAGTTTAAGCCGCAAATAAAGAAACATCATGCAACAGATGAACAGATGAAATAATAAATGGCACTAAGGCGCAAAATGCATCAAAAACAGATCAAATATGTCAAAGTAAAAATCGGGGCACCCAGGTCCAATAAACAGTAAACTGGGGCACACAGGCCCATAGATCAAGTGAATGTATGTAAGTATGTCAAAATTGGGGAACATAGGCCCATCAAAATAAATATATAAAACTGGGAAGGGGGGAAGCTCTCTCTCTCAGTGATGCCTGGGGCAAACCCGGCGGGAGGAAAGACCGGCCTTGTCCGAGCTCACGTCCTCAAAGAGCCTCTTAATATAGTCATCTCCATCGCTGCTAGAAGAAGAAGATATGGCTCTAGAACGGCTCTGAGCAGAAGAGACAGATCCTCGAGAGCGAGCTTTGGAGGAGGCAGCACGAGAACCACAACCTCGGGCTGGGGTTGGAGCAGGAGAAGGAGCAGTAGTCTGTGGTGGTACTATGCCGGTAGCTGGTACTGAAGGCTGTTAGAAGAAAACCAGAATCAGAACAAAGTACAGAAAAGTGCAGAAATTTTAGAAAGATCCATGAGAATACTTACTATGGTTGCCGGAGTGAAAGCAATGCCAGCTGCTCGTATGGTGACATCAAACTGACGGATCAGTGCCCTCTGACCTGTAAGTATCAGCAGTAGACGGTCCACCCATACCTGATTAAACTACGAAAGGAAAAGAAAAAGACAATTAGACGAATAAAGAAGAAACAGAAAGAAAGGATTAAGGATAAGGAAATACCTGGCCAATCTCTGCTCTAAACTCAGAAACTGGTGGGACTGGAATAGGAAGGGAGAAGGGAAAGCCATAAGCCACGGTCTGGATCTCCCAGGGAATCTCCGTGCCTATCACTCCACCAGCAGCTCCACCAACAGCTCCAACAGCAGCACCAACAGCACCAACATCAGCAGCCTTTGGTGCCTGTCCTCGCCTCCTGCCAACTGGGGCAACTGAGCCAGGTCCTAATGGACCAAGTAGATGGGCCCGGGCCCGGGCAGTGTAATCTCCCTCTGCCACCAGTAACTCAGTAGCGGGAGTCCCCACCAGCTCGAGGAAAAGATCGACCCGGCTCAGCTGCTCAGTCCGGCGCATACAGGCCGGAGGAACCACTGGAATCCGAAGTGATCCAGGCCAAGCGACTTGCGAACCACTCGCTCTCCTAGATAGTACTCCCATTCAAATGGACCCTCTAGCAGGATCTTCCTGGGAGTGATATCTCGACTGCGCATCAAATCTGCGTCGGCCCAATCATCCACGCCCCTCCAGACGTCCCAATGGACCTGCAACAGTTCAAAGTACAGTATAATGCAAAGAACAGTAAGCTATACAGTGTGATGAATAGTGTGCAGTAATCATTGCCCAGTGCAGTGCAGTGAACGGAATGAAGAACAGTGCGGTGCAGCGCAATGAACAGTGAAATAAGCAGAAAGCGGTGTACAGAATAGTAAGCAAAGATACATGGTCAGGGGTCAGTCGGTCCAAAGACAACCGAAATCGATCAAGGTCCTTCTCTCCGGCCTTCTTCCCATTCAGCCCTTGAGACCACTGGGCTACTCGGGGAACACTAGAGGGTCTGCAGATGAGTTCGCCGGGACATGAAGCCCAAGGAACTCATAGGTCCATAAATACGAAGAAGAAGATGTCAGCAAGTAGATAATAACGGCTAACAAAAATAAATAGAGAACTGTAGAAACTAAATCATACCTCTCAGACCCTCCAGTATCCCCCAATGCTGAGCTCCTAGGGAAATCAAGTGAGAGTCCTCATGAAACAGTAAAAAGTGGCGAGAGCTGCTCCCCCCCAGTCATAAGTAGCAACCCGGTCAAGACGAGCCAGGCCGCCCAGGTAGTGCAAATGTAAGGTATTCTCCTTGTTCGAAAACAAGGAGGTACCAAACAAATACATGAGAAAATCCCGGGTGACCCACTCGAAGTGGCGGGGCTTTGTGCACTGAAAATGTCAGAACCGCTCAAAGAACCAGGTGTATCTCACTCTATCGCGATCCATCTGAGCAAGAACGGCCCCGAGGAAGTACAGCTGCGCGTCAGTCGACTGGGCTATGGACGGATCAAATGGGATGGGAGCTCGTCCAACCCGGATACCGGTAATAAGCACAAAATCCAAAGGCATTAGAGTAGCCTCGAAAGTGGTGAAATGAAAGGTGTTGGTGGTATCCCACCACCGCTTGGCCAGGGCAGTCAACCATACCCGGTTGCTGCTCATCCTACCCAATAAGGGTATAAAGCGAGCAAAGCCAGAGGCATCGATGTATGCCCGGTTAGGAGAAAAGAGGGCATCATACCACTTCAACACCTCTCCGGAGGCTGAACCTCCGAAACCTCGGACGTAGTGACCAGCTTGTAAAGAAGAGACAAACAAAGGATACATAAAGAGCCGATCAAACACATGATACGTGCAGCGGATAATCCTAATAGATCAAGCAAATCATTCAAATCCTAGGTGACGGTCTTTCGATTTTTTTTCGAGCCTTAGAAAACTAGACACCCTAACCCTAGGTTCATGATATTTGCATAAGTCCAAGCACGTCAGGCAACCATTCTTCCCGAGAATAAAATTAAAAAAAAAACCTCTGTGTTTTGCCCCTTTAACCTAAATCTCTTAGGATTAATTTTCTAGGAATCTTTGAAAATTTACCTCAATCTTTAAAAATAATTATTATTTAAATAATAAAAAATGGCTAAGATTTTCTAAACATTGTCTTAAAACTTTTCTAGGATTTTCTAGATATTGTCTTAAAATTTTTCTCAAATTTTTTAGAATTTTTTAAAAATTTCTAGATTTTTCTTTAGATTTTCTAAAAATTCTAAGATTTTTCTCAAAATTTCTAGAATTTTCTAAAAATTTTTAGATTTTTCTTAACATTTTCCTCAAAATTCTAAGATTTTTCTCAAAATTTTTAGAATTTTCTAAAAAATTCTAGGTTTTTCTTAACATTTCCCCCAAAATTCTTAGATTTTTCTCAAAATTTCTAGAATTTTCTAAAATATTCTAGGTTTTTCTTAACATTTTTCCCAAAATTCTAAGATTTTTCTCAAAATTTCTAGGATTTTTTAAAAATTTTCAGATTTTTCTTAAAATTTTTCTCAAAACTCTAAGATTTTTAGAATTTTCTAAAAATTTCTAGGTTTTTTTTAAAAATTTTCCTCCAAATTTTAATATTTTTCTTCAAATTTTTAAAATTTTCTAAAAATTTCTAGGATCTTCTTCAAATTTTTAGGATTTTCTAAAATTTTTCAGAATTTGTAGGATTTTTTAAAAATCTTCCTAAAAGTTTCTAAATTTTTGAAAAAAAATTGACCCTTAAGTTTCTAGAGTTTGTGAAAATTTTACCCCAAATTTTAAGATTTTGACAAAATTGCCCCTAAATTTTTTGGTTTTCTAAAAATCACCCATTTAGTTTTTTTTATAAAAGAAAAAGAAAAAAGGACCCCCCCTAATTTTTTATGTTTTCCCTAAAAATATAAAAATAATAATAAAAATTCAAGCCTTTTTTTATTGCCATTTTTCATCATTTGTTCAAATCCTAAAGTGTTCATACTGTTTTAATCTTCATTGCATAGGTACCTAAAACTAAGTTCAAATCTCATCAATCATCATTCACATAGTCATCATTATCATCAAACACATCAAAATAAATTATCATTCATCAGATCACATCATCATTATATGGGGATCCTAGGCATGCGTCTACATTTAATATATCATGCTTTGGTAATAAAACAGTAGGAATATAGTATATACCGATGGGCGCTGGCGGGACATATGATGGTCGGGCTCCCTCAAAAGAATATTGACTGCAACAGTATCAGCCGGTGGCTCGTAAAATCTCATCCCGCGCAGAACTACACGATGAGGCAGTGGAGCATATGTATGAGGATCAAAGGGCGCCGGATGACCCTCTCCAGCATCGGGATCCAAGAAGTCAGCGATCTCAGCCTCAGCAGCAGCATCTGCAGCCGCCTACGCCACAACAGCTGCTCGTGCCTCCTCAGACACACGGTGGGAGGCACGCTCCGCCTTAAGAACGAGGGCGTCCATCGCAGCGGTGGGTAGCGTGGAAGTGACCCCGCCAATAGGAAGGCTAGAGATTGTACCCCCAAGAGTCCCTACGAAGGAGCTCCCAGTAGCAAAAGGGCCCCGTCGTGCCCCGAGATCATCATCTCCATGGTCCTGACTCGCCACAAAGAGGAATGGGACCACAAATAACAGTGTAAACATCGTGTGAATGGGAGAAAGTGAGAAAGCTAAAAAAGGTAAGAGGAAACTAAGAGAGAAGGTTGAGAGCACTGGAGTTTAGAGAGAGAGTGAGAAAGGACCGAATGAGCCTAACACGAACGCGCCTGGGAGCGTTATGCGCGCCTGGAGGTGGCGGTCGCCATCTTCAATGTTGGTGACCGCTTGGTATCCCAAACGTTTTGTGGCGACCGCCAGGTTTAAAGGGATCTTATCCGGCGACCGTCACTTTCGAAGGATTTTGATAATGGCGACCGCCATGTTAGAGGGAAAACGGCGCCAGTCTGTCAACAGTCACGTCCGTTTTAGGGTTTCAAGGAAGGGGCTATTTGGGGGTCTGTTATTTGAATGCGTTTATTTTCTTTTAAGAGCATCTTATTTACTTTCTTTTACATTAAAATAATTATATATATATATAAATAAAATATAAATTAATAATAATAATAATAAATAAATAAATAATAAAATAAAATAAAATAAACAATAATAATAAAAATAATAAACAAAAAAATAAAAAACTTCAATAAATAAAAATTCCCTAACGTGTTTAGATCATTTTGTGACTCGGCTTTTAATTACCTTGTGCCTCGTTCCGAATTTTTAGATCTTAACTTGATTTAGTAATTCGTGGTCTATCCTTCCGATAAGCTGTGACTTAGCTTTTAAGTATCCCGCTTTCATTCTGAATTTTTAGGTCTCAACTCGACCTATTAATTTGCGATTTTCTCCCGATAAATTTAATTTTAAATCGAACTTGACTTTTTGTTATTTTTATCTCGCTTTCATTCCGAATTTTTAGGTCTTAACTTGACCTATTAACTCTTCGGTCCTTCTCATAACCCTAAACTGACTTTTCGGTCCACCTCATGACCCTAAACGGACTCGCTGGTCCTCCTTATGACCCTAAACTGACTCGTCGGTCCTACTCATAACCCTAAACTGACCTATTGGTCCTTTCACGACCTAAAACTGATCGATATTTTTCTCATTATACATGTTAGCATTACATTGTACTTGTCATGCATCATGATTAGTCTTATATTGCATCCTTGCATTTTGCCCCATGAACTACGTTCTAGTCTGATCCCTAACAAAAGGAGTACGTAGGTAGCTCGATAAAAATTCAAGTACGACCAACATTATATGCATGCTTGTATACTTGTGGCTTAAGATTGACGGCTCGGTCAAATGGTTGTTGTCTCTAGGTCTTTGATATAACTTGCTTCACGCATTGTTATGCAAGTTATATCAAAGAGGGGTAACTGTAGACACCCCAATTTGACCCCGCCTAATCTTAGGCGAATTCGATGATGAAAA
>JAULJZ010127955.1:0-10999 GCA_032270985.1 Heliamphora pulchella | reverse complement strand
CTAAGGTTACCTCGTGTGAATATCTGCCTCGAATGGACCCTCGGTAATGAGAATATGATTCCTCCAAGTCAATATATGTGCTCCAAAAACTCTTCCGAGGCAAGCAAGAATACGAACGAGGTTCGGGAAGTATAAGATAGATGGGAGAATATCGAATAGGGAAGTATTTTGGCAGAGTTTAGGCATCCGGGTGTTTCTCCTCTTGTTATTGTGAAAACTGACGCCTATTTGTAGGCAAGACAAGTAATACAAACCCCTTCTAGGATGCTGCCACCTGTCCAAAAAGGGGTAACAGTGACGGCTACTATCTTTTTGCTTTTGTATAATGTAGACCACTACCTTTATAGTGGTGAAAAGGATAGCCGCGACTTTCAAACGTTGCGGTCTGGATAAAGAAGAGACGGCCATGACGAAGAAAGTCACGGCTTGGGTTAAGATTTTCAAAAAGATTACGACTGTGAGAGTAAGGACACGGCCTGTTCTAGGGTTTTCAAAAAGGTGGTGGCCGTGAAGATGGGAATGTCACAGCCTGAAGGGTTCTTTTAGGGTTTTTGGAATTTGAGCCATATTCGTGACTTTATTGCTTGGGAATGTCTTTGAGTATGATTCTCGTACTTTCGTTATTGGAGCGCATTCGAGACGGGTGCCTAAGATTTAGCTCGGTCAGATTGGAGCGTCTACACCCTGATAATGTAGGTGAAATCCCAAGAGATGGTGAATTAGGTATTTAAAACTTTATGCCAATATTGACCCAAGTAAACATGCAATTCCAAACATCCACAAGTATTCTCTAATAAACAAATTTAAGTAGATATAGAATTTAAAATGTGGAATTAAAGAGATAGAGTTAGAGAGATACAACACTAAGTTTTACAAGATTCGGTGCACCGGCCTACTCCTTGTCTCAAGCCAACCGCTATGAGGATTCCACTAAACACTGCTTTAGTAGGCGGAGCAGTCTTTCTCCTTCAAATAGGCGGAGTAGCCTCTCATGAGGATGTTCCCTCCTCAAGTACACACTCCTTCAGTAGACGGAGTAGCTCTTGAGAATATCCCCTTCTTAAGTCCCTCCTTATAGGTGGAGTTCCCTCTCTCCTTCAATAGGCGGAGTTTCCTCTCTTGAGAATCACCTTCTCAAGTTACAACAAGAATAACAAGAAATCCAAATATGATTATACAATGAATCAGCTCCTTCAGTGAACAAATAAATACAAATAAAGCACACTAATATTCATTCCAAATGATATACAAGTGAAACACTCAATTGAGTATTTCTAAGGTTTTCTCTAAAAAATATCTCATAAAAATGAAAAATTTGGAGAACAAACGTAATGTATATGAGAGAGTATGATTGAAGGCTTTGCTATTTATTTTCCAAGGCCTAAGAGCTCTATTTATAGGCTAAAAACATAAACTAGCCGTTGGGCTAAATAAGAAAGTTTTAAACTAGCCATTGCAGCCATTTTTTTAAAAAAATAAGCCTATTCAGTCGAATGCTATGCATTAGTCAGCTGGACTTTTAAAAGTCCAGAACTTTTGATTTTCAAAAAGTTTTTGATCACTTCTTGTTTTGGAAAATATTTTTAGGATTCCTATGAGTTTTAAGAGATATAATCTTGAGTTTTGTGAATTTACATAGATCCTAATTTTGATGCAAATGAAATTCACTACGTAGTCTTCAATTCTTTAACTTTTGCCTTATTCCAAAATCTTGTAACCAAAGTGTTTGATTCGAGATTTGCTTTATGGCTTCCACTTTGTATCTTTGATTGTGCTAACCATATATTTTCTGTAAACAATCTCAATTTACATAATTAGATACATAGGTTTGTTATCATCAAAACAGTCATTGAAGCCTTGTTAGGCCAACAATATCTCTATTTTTTATGATGACAAACACAAAGCAAAATAATATAGGAAAGCTATATAAAGCTCCCCCTATCAAAAAGCATGTAATAATAAGCTTGTGTGAGAATTGAATAACTCCCCCTTACAATATGCATAGATGTGAAGATATTGAATTTCATTTCAAGCATACCTTTAAAAACTTAAGTTTCATAGAATATCTTGCAAACTTTTAAGTATCTTTTCAAATGTTAGGCCTTTTCAAGCATTCATTTAATTATTTTAAGCATGTAATGTTTACTCATCTTAAATTTCATGAATATCAAATTAGCATGCATATTTATCCATTCAATATCCAACCATTTATAAGATAAACAACTATTCACATAAGGTTAACACCATCTAAAAGCTTAAGAGTAGCGCAATACATGATAGATAGCAAAAATACACGATAGATGAAATACATAGATGTTCTCTCTCTCAAGTTTTCTTCTCAAGTCTTTCTTCTCCCCCATAGATGTTCTTCTTGATTTTGCTTGCGTTCTTCTCCCCCTTTTGTCATAATCAAAAAGAGGAGGAGCTAGAGGTAAATTCGTCGTCATCACCATCACCATCACCATCATCCCCGTGTGCAGAAACGTCATAGGGAGGAATGCTTAAGGCATCCTCGATGCGAGTGAGGCGAGAGTTGACTTTGGAAAACTGTTTATAAACCCTCTTTGTGAAAGACTTAACCATTTTCTTTAAGAAGGATTTTGTGGATGGATCAAGGGTAGGAACAGGAGTAGCAGCGGTGGTAGGAGCAGATGGAGGTGCTAAAGGAGTTGTAGGAGAAGGAGCATCAGCCTGTGCATAGGCGGCATCCTCGTCGTCTTCTCCATCACTATCTCGCACAACCTGAGGGGCTGGCCTATGAGTTTTGTGGTGCCATTCTCTATTTTGTAGACTATATCCCATTTGCTTTAGAGTGGTAGTGATGAGAAAGTCAGAGGGTTTGGGTGTAAGAAAATTGAATGGAGATGATGAAAATCCAAATGACTCAAAAGAGTGGGGTAAGAAAAGACCCATATGGAAGAGTATGTCTTTCCTTTCTTTAGAAAGTATCCATTGACAAATTAAAGATGGAAGGTCAAGGGGTTTTTCCATGTAGATATACCATAACATAAAGCAATCAAGATATGAAATGTAGGAGCGAGATCCACTACGAGGCAAAATATTATAAGTGATGATGAGATGTAAAATTTTGGCCTCAAGTGTGAGTTGTGAGTACATTGGGGTGATGGAAAAATTGAGAGTAGGTTCATTCATGACCATGGATAAAAAAGTTTGGAGAGTAAATTCTTGTGGCATGATTCATGATGAAGATAAAACTTGTAGACATTGAAAATTGCCTCTACCCATTCCAAAAAGAGTTGCAATGTCTTGATCAGATAATCGGTATGTTTTTCCATAAAGATAGGTAGCAAGGTGAGTGTAGCGATCATTGGGATGGGATTTATCTTCTTTGATAAGATTTGCGTAAAATAATCGAGTAATTTGAGGATAAACACCTTTGGGTTGATAAAATAAGTATGGTCCCCACCCAAGCCTTGCTAAAAGTTAGGAAAATAAGCATCCATAAAACGCATGTTTAGAATTTTACCGAAGATAGGGTCGAGGGACTGGAGATGAGTCTTGTAAAGAGCTTCAACTTGTCTCGTGGAAAACCATTTGTCATTTTCACCTGTGGAGTCTTTCCGTGCAATTGATTTCTCTTTTTCACCTCTAGTTATAGGAGCCATTGTAAGGATGGAGAGTTGGAAAGGTAGGAGCCATTGTCAAGCACCGATAACACGTGGAGGGGGATCCCCCCACGTACTAGCGAGTCCCTTAAAGGAGATTTTGACCCCCATAAAGCCAACACACCCCTTTGTCTGTGGTTGATCTCTTACCAACTTTCGATTACAGGGAAAGTCTTTTATGCTGTAATTTTTTATCTTTAAGTAATATATTTGTTTTTAGCCATTTAACAAAAACATGCATTGCACAATAATTGTATTGCAAAGAATCCATTCTCGTCTTCAATGAGGGGTTTGTGCGGGGAGTGATTGATATCTCCATCCCTGACTAAGTTAAGCGCCACTTGATCCCTATCTTTTTTTTTTGTTGATACGAACCTTTAATTGAGTAATTATTTAATACTTTTGAAGTATTATATAGTAATTTTATGTGATATTTTTATCTAATATCATGGCAATAAATAAAATCATAAATTTTATGATGAAAATATAATTACATGTCTTTTTTTTTTGGATGATGAAGAAACAGTAAGTAAATTACAAAATATAAATTACCATGATTTGTTTTATCAAAAATACTATACAATATCAATTATATGGTACTCCAAAACTCCCTAATAATGTTTCCCTTAAATTGAAGAAATCTACCATGTTCACCAAAACAAGGGGTTTGTATTGTGCTCTCTGCTCTTTGGTAGATGGAATTTTAAACATATTTTTTATAACTTAAATCGTTTATTTTGTAGTATGTATTAAGTTAATTACTTGTATAACAAAATTAGATTGATAAAATATTGATAGTCAAGTAATTAAATAGCATTTATCTTATTTTTTTCTCAAAATTATAATAACCATTCATGTTTTAAATAAATGTATGTCTTATTTGGTAACTTACCTTCCAGTCGAATTATTTATTTTAAATAACTTTAAGCTAAATAAATAAGAAATTCGTTTGATGTAATCTTAAAATGATTTAAAGTGGGTGTGAAAATAACCCGATGAATTGAGTGGGTTGATGGGTTGGGATTTGGTGGGATAAGAGCACCTAGCGTTAAACTCTTGACTTCTTCTAATAGATATGAAAAGTTGGTTGTAGTTCATAATTTTTGAACCCGCATTTAACCCAATTCAACTTAACCTCACTTATAACCGACGTCAACCTAGCCTATCTAGGGTGTATAAAAATTTCATTATTCTATAAATAAAAATCGCAGCCCATTATATTTATAAACTTAAGTAACATCAGTTCCAAATAAAAAATTATGAAAAAATTATTTTTATTTTTTCAAAATTTATATTTAATTTTAATCTTGTTTGATAAATTTTGTTGAATAAGTTCTAAAAATATAATTTTTATAAAAACTAAATGTGTATAATAAAAGTTATGATATATATATATATATAGTTAATAAGAAAAAAACTAAAAGGCTAAAACTTATTTATGTAAAAGATAATAAATTAAATTAGCTAAACAACATTAGAATATTTTTTATTAAGCTAAAATGCAATAACTTGACTTTAAGCCTCCACTCAAAAGAGACGGTAATTTAGTTACTGGACTACTATTATAATGTTTGAATAATATGAGTTTTTGGTAAATTATACGAGATGAACAGTAACGATTTAAGCGAACTATTAATCTAATAATTTTAATAAAAAGTTTAAAAACGCGGTTTATAATGTTTAAGTTCAAATTATTAATAGTAGCTCATAAGTCTTTTTATATACCAAATTTAGTTTTTGTCTCTCATCAATGTAGGATGCGTATTACAATATTCCCTACTCAAATACATGACGTCTTCATCGTGTGGCCCAAGTTCTTCACCTAGTTGTGATGTGAATGACAGTCCATTAGCGAGCATAAAATAGCCCATTAGTATGCAGAAGGTATACAACCATGGGGCCTTTACCCCTTAGTTTCTACTCCTCTATCCACACTACACGAAACTCGTTATGAGATCAGAGTTGACTGTGGTACTATTTACAACGACCTAAGTAGACTACTGACCCAATATAAGTTAAGTTATTAGTAATAGTTCATCAATTTTTTTATTTACTTGATTTAATTTTTATCTTCCACTGATGTTGAATAAGTATCACATGAACGATTACAATTAATAAAATATAACATAAACAGAATTCTCCAATAAAATAAAACAAAATAAAAAATCTCTTCATTTTTTGAACTTAAAAGGAATTTCTATTAGTAGCTTTTGTTTTGTTTTCGTTTTCGTTTTGTTTTTTTATTTAAAGGTGATTTAATCTCCAATCCCATTTAGACAATTTATTTGAGTTTGAGTACCATTTAATAAACAACTAATTCACGAAATCCTCATTTTGTCTGCCATACCAAAAGTACCCCAATTTATTCATTTTATCATTCTTGTGAGATTATCTACAAACTGACAACTCTTTCTTAAAACAGAGCAAAAGCTAAAACTTCAGAGGTATTTCCATTTCGCATTTGCTCTGTGTATCAAACTTTCCACCATCAAACACAAATTCAATTTTCATATATGAAGCACCATGTAATACGGTAATCTCTCTGAATAATCAAATACAATTTTCATATTTCCAAGAGTGATAAAACCTCCATGAAATCTTCAGAGCATCAAATCGTCAGCGTAGAAAATGAATATCAAAAGTGAGAAACCCTCCATGAACCTTTCTTCTTTTACTTTCTATACATAATGTTAATATAGAACTTTCCATTGATTCATCCATTCACATTTCATGTTTTCAAAATTATTGTTATATTTTGGGAACCCTAGTCGCGGCGTACAAACCGTTCATGAACCTTCTTTCTTTTAATTTTTGTACAAAATGTTAATATAAAACTTTCGATTGAGTCATCCATTACCATTTTTTGTTTGCAAAATCGTTGTTATATTTTGGAAACCCTAGCCACGACGTAAATTAAACACACCGTGTCCATATTAACATAGCATATCATTTTCATTTCGCACTGCTTTTCACCAAAAATTCATATTATCATAGCAGACTATTATTATTTTGCACTACTGTTATTGACAAAACTTGTATTACCATATTAGCATGTTCTGCATGAAACATAATGCCGTTAATTTGAACAAGTATTTCATATGCAAAAAACTAATATTCACATTTCTAATAAAATAAAGACTCTTTTTGAATTACTGAACTGTAATAGTAGAGGCACGATTCCATTGTCCTAACACTGTAATTATCTCTCTGCGCGAAAGTTTTTACAAACAATCTACAGTTCCAAGATTCAACTCAAATCACAACCAAGTTTTCTAATGTTCGTGAACACTAGAAAGAATATGAACCCGTCTGTAATCGAAGTTGCCCAAAAAATAATATATAAAAGAAAAGGAAGAGAGAGATTCATAACTTCAAAATTAGTAAACACAAAATCAGAAGTTATTTTTTATAGACCAACAAGTGCCTATTGGTAAAAGGCACCAAGCTAAAAGACATAAATTTTGGTTTAAAACCGTTGGGAAGAACTTTTGAAGTTCAAAAAAAAAAACACAACATTCCCCCACAAGTTCAAAACTTCAACATAACAAAACAAAACAAAAATAAATAAATAAATATACAAAATAAAGTTTGGATAACTATTATAATATGTAATATGTGTAGGTATCTTTCGGACTTGAACCTCACTTAGTATTAACCGTCTTCCTCTGAAGAGCCATAATGAACTATTATAATATGTAATTCATCATTTGCGCGGTTTCATTCAATAGATCGAAAAGTTAAGCCCTAACGTACATAAAACTGTCATTTGGAGTTTAACAAAGATCGGATTGAAAACTAAGTTAGGGTTTACCTGAGCGACGTGAATGAGGAGTTCGATTCATCCCGTTTTCAGAGTTCCTTCCAAGAGAAAATCTGATGCCTGATTGAATTTCAGCAACCACTCTTCCGTTTTCTTTTATTATAAGAGATCGGCCGGGGGCGATTCAGCGTCGTCTACTGCTGCTTCTCCGCCGTCTCTGGCGATTCTTTCGCTTGCAGGTCCATCGACAACGCCTTCTCACGGCGGTGGTGGTCGACGGGATCCTCTTTGGCTCTCCGCCGCTCGGGGCAGAGGAGATCTCAATGCTTGCAATGGAGTATGGAATGCCAGAATTATCGGGAGTGATGGAATTGAAAAGTTTAATTTTTATTTTAATTAAATTTTAATCACATTTATAAGTTAAAAGTGTGCTTAAAAAATTAATTTATTATCACATTTTTTAATAAATGAGATAAAAAATATATATAATCACACTTTATTTGATAAAGTGAAAATAAAAATTTTGCTTATATTTTTTGTCACACTTTTATGAAAAGTGAAATTTTTTTAATTTTTTAAATGTGATCTTTTAACATTAATGTAGTAGTGTCTTGAATTAAACCCTTTGAGTCAGAGTAAAACGTGTCACACACACAGTACCGATATTAGACTTGATTCGCGGGTTAGTGCTATTATAGGCCATGCGCTAGATCTGGATTCTAATGAGAGCTCTAAGATAACGATTCAATTATCAGTGTCGCAGTTTCACGGCGTTGCTCTCACTTAGGTGAGCCTTTAAGGATACATGTGACCTGTACCCTGTAAGAGTGTTCTTGCCTCGGTCTCATTCAGGATGTAATCCTTCTTAAACGTCACATTTCATTAGCATACTTGCCTTAGGAATGAGTAGGAGTTAGATGTCTTCTCATAAAGTGCTGAAATTATAAATCACGCATTATGAATTGTTTTTACCCATTGAATCTTCTTTATGGGGTTCCCAATCACAAAGGTTGGATTACCTATTTAGGTGATTTTCTTGCGGGTTTAGGCCCGTTCTCATTGACAAATCTAAGACTACATTCCTAGATAACCCTTTAGTAAGTTGATCAGCAATATTCGTTTAAGATTTTACAAAGTTTAGAGATATTATACATCTATTGAGCAAGTTCCTTACAGACTTGTATCCCACATGTATGTGTCTGTTCATTTTCTTATTTGAATGTGTTTGCTTTGCTAAATCAATTACAACTTTATTATCACGTCAAATTGAGATGACTAGCACAGGTTTGCTCGTTTGAGGTATATCTGATAACAAATTTTTAATCCATTCTGCCTAGGTGGAAGTCGTATCCAAAGCTATAAGTTCAACTTCTATTGTACTTCTAAATATTATAGTTTGTTTTTTAGATCCCCATGATATAGCAACTCCTCCAAGTAATAAAATATAGCCCATAGTTGACTTGATCTCTAAATTATCAGTTATCTAATTTGCATTACTAAAACCCTCAACCACATCTAGAAAACCTTTATACGTTAGAGAATAATCTAAATTACCTTTTTCTTGAAGAAATAGTCTCTCCCCATATGATTTGTCCTACCACATACAAAATAGTGTTTCTTGTTTATCTCTGGACTCTTGAGTTTGATGTTATCATACTAGTGATTACGGTTAAACTTATTATTATATTTTTAAAAATTTTGACCTCTTGGACGAAAGTTGTTTCTCCAGTTGAAACTTCTATATCCAAAAGAGTTATTTTTATTTTTATTATTTTCGACAAAATTCAAATTATGGGTGCTATCATTCTCTAATATAGTAGTGGCTTTGTATTTTTCTTCCACCCTAATAAAATTGATTACTTAAGTAAAAGTCATATCTCATTGTCTATGCCTAAGAGTCTTTGAAAAATCAGTCCAAGAATATGGTAGTTTATCTATCAAACACGACACTTTAAAATCTTCACCTAACTTAGTTTTAGATTTTTTCACTCCTCCTAAGAGTTCTTAAAATTCATGAATTCGATCACCCACACATTTATTATCAACCATCTTAAAATTGTTGAAATTTGAAATAAAAAATCTTTTAATTCCTGCATCTATAATTCCATATTAAGCCTCTAATATTTTTCACAAATTTTTAGCAGTTGAAGTAGTGGAGTGATACATGTCATATAGATAGTCAGAGAAAGCATTAAGGATTTTATTATGATAGTAAAATTCAATTTGCTCAGGAGTGTACCAGTTAGAGGATTCAGATTGTGATTGGGGTCCTTTATAACAGAAATCAGTCCTAATACAATGAGCTAATAATGCATTTACTTTTACCATCTACGAAAATGTTGGCTACTAAATTTCTCAAATTTTATTGTGTTTGCTTCTTTAATATTTGTCATTTATTATATTAAATTTCAAACACAGGAATTAGAGAGAAAATAAGAATAACCAAAAATAAGAATAACATTGTATGTTAACAATAATTATTAAAAACACACTGTTAGCACACAAAAAATAATTATTTTCCACTAGACATATATAGAGATTATAAGTGTTGTAGGCAAATAATTTAACAAATAATGAGTATAGATTCTAAATAAATAAAGGATTCCAAAACAATGACACTCTATAAACAAGTAATTTCAGAAATAAAAACAGATATATAGTTTATATTACGAAATATATATTTTCGAGATCTAACAAGTAAATTTGCAACCAAATCTATATATTTTCTATATATATATATATATATATGTGTGTGTTTGTGTGTGTGTAGAGAGAGAGAGAGAGAGAGAGTATGAGTTATAGAGAGAGAAAGGAAAAGAAGGGGAGTGAAACAGCAACAAAAATTCATATTGAAAACTATATATATAGAATGGAAGATCATGAACTTGCGTTTTTCATCTACACGTTATTCTGTTATCAATTCAACTTTTTCTTGGTTTCTTCCCTAATGCCGTTTTTTTTTCCTTTCTTTTTTTATGATTCATTGATATTAACAAGAATGACCGGTGTATTAAACAAGAAACCCAGAATTCAAATAAGAAATAAACGGTGGAGAATCGAAGTATCAAACCTTCAATTCGGTGGGTATTTAAGAGATATGACTTGGGATTTCAAAATAAGATTTGCATCAGAAACAGAGTAAAACAGGCGAGAGATATATAAACAAGTAAATTTGCAACAAATCTTGCTATGTATATTCCAAAGTTAAAGAATAGTATTTAAAAAGTCAAAAAATAAAAAAAATAAAAAACAAAATTCTCTAATAATCTTTACCGCCCACTTCTCTTGTTAGTTTTTCCCAAAGAGAACAAAGAAATAACTAGGGTTTTAGTTCTGAAACAAAAGAAAGAAAATGGTGAAGATAATGACACGTATTGATTTGGAAAATAAAACTGTAGGGTTTTTGTGCGCGTCGTAAACTGTTTACACAATTAAAATCAACCTTGATTAGTGCAACTTTGATGATCCCAAACAGAAATTGTTGGAAATAGGGAGCCGCGCAGCAAAAAAAAAAGTTTTTGAATCGACGTCGTGATCGTAAAAAACGACGTATGCGATTTTCATGAAAAACGAAAACTATAATGATTTCAATAGTTTAATACCTTTATGAAAC
>JAULJZ010127934.1:0-10999 GCA_032270985.1 Heliamphora pulchella | reverse complement strand
GGGGGGGCGGGCTTACCTTTAGAAATCTGCTTTGAGAAATCTGTTGTAAGGTGCAGGCTTTGGGGCAATGAAGGATATGGAAGTGAGGAGGTGAAATGGAACTGCCGAAAGAGGGGAAGTTATGAGTGAAATGGAACTGCAGAGAGGGGGGGAGAGAATGTGGGAGAAGGAGATTGAAATTGGGAGTTTGAAATTGGGACAACGTGGGGGAGAGAAAATGTGGGGGAAGGATATTGAAATTGGAAGTTTGAAATTGGGACAACGTGGGTCAGAGTTTGCTGTTTTACCTTTTTACCCTTTTGTCAAATGAAGAATAAGTGTATAAAAATTAAAATTAGAAAATTAGTTTTAAGGTATTTTGGGTATAAAAAAAAGGCTTCACCAAGTCAAGTGTTACCTTATAATAATAGTATAAATTTTTACTTTTTATATAATCCAAGATTTCAAAATTTTAATCTTCCAAGTTAAATTCTCGGTTGCTTCAGTTACTTTCACTTGAATCAAAATAATTAAAATAAAATTCCAATTACAATAAAATATTAAAACTACGTTTGACTTGATTCTAATACTCTCGTGACCAATTGGATACGTAGGCAATTCTTAAAGGTACAGTTATAATCCAAGTGAATATTAAATTTTTACTTAAATTAAAATTCATAAAATAAAATTCGTAAAATATTAGAACTCGCGCCCAATTGGATACGTAGGCAACCCAAGGGGTACAATCATAATTCAAATGAATCTTAAATTTTTACTTAAATTAAAATTCATAAACTAAAATTCAAATTAAAATAAAATATTAGAACTACGTTTGACTTGATTCCAATGCGATCTCGTGCCTAATTGGATACATAAACAACCCTTAGGAGTACAGTCATAATCCAAGTGAATCTTAAATTTTTATTTAAATTAAAATTCATAAACTAAAATTCAAATTAAAATAAAATATTAGAACTACGTTCGACTTGATTCTAATGCAGTCTTGTGTCAAATTGGATACGTAGAAAACCCTCCTGAGTATAGATATAATCCAAATGAATCTTAAATTTTTACTTAAATTAAAATTCATAAAATAAAATTCAAATTCAAATAAAATATTGGAACTACGTTTGATTTGATTCCAATGCGGTCTCGTACCCAAATTGATACGTAGGCAACCTTGAGGAGTATACTTATAATCCAAGTGAATCTTAAATTTTCACTTAAATTAAAATTCATAAACTAAATTCAAATTCAAATAAAATATTAAAACTACATTTGACTTGATTCCAATGCGGTCTCGTGCCCAATTGGATACATAGGCAACCCTCCGAAGTACAGTCATAAAATAAGTGAATCTCAAATTTTTACTTAATTAAATTAATCAAAATAAAATTGAAATTAAAATAAAATAAGAACTACAATTTGCTTGATTCTATTCCGGACTCGTACTCAACATAGATATGTAGGTAACCTATTTAAAAATGTGCAGCTGTAATTATCAGTGAACCCAACTATTCACTTAAAATAAAAATAGTTGGAATCAAAAGATTTTCTCTTCATATAAGGGATGTAATTAAGAGATATATTCTATCTTGAATGGGTCTAACCTACATAATAATAGCTCATTTGAATAAGTAAAATTATGTTAAGTAGTTAAAATTAAATTTTTGCTTAACAGGAGTTATCACAATAGACTATATAAAGTCAAAGAAGAATATCACGGATCCGCTAACTAAAGGTTTAACTAGTGAGCAAGTTAGTCGATATCGAGGGGAATTGGTTTAAAGCCTATAACTTAAAGAGTCGTCATAACAAACACCCAACCTAGTTGATTTGAGATCCCAAGATCTAGATTCAAATGGACAACTATGTTGCGAATGACTCGTTAGGATCACTATAGAGATAATTCCTCCTACTTATTTCTAAAATGACACTGTGATACCTGCAACGAGTTCAGAATAAGCTAAGCTTTTAATAATTCTTATATCTTGAAAAACTTAAGTGGAGTATTGCAGGATACTCTTAATAAGAAATTACATATGTGAGTATGGACTAGGCCGATTTTATGAGAATGATAAGTCTAAATTTCTCTAGAGCACCCATGTAAACCAGGTTGTTCAGGGCCAAAATGAATGCAATCATGATAACCGAATAGTGTTTGAAAATATCTCGAGTGATTTTCTATTGTCTTGATTTACACAAACAGCTGAACAGTTTAAGACATCATGTTCACTGATTAACTGATAAATTCGATAGACTTTCACAAGAAAATGTTCAAAGTCACAAACTACCTATATCTATACAGGAGATTTTCGCTTGTACTCTCTTTTGTGTGTTTGCATTTGCATTTATATTGGTTTTATAGACATTTCTCATTTATGTGGGGATTATTAAAATCGAATTTTAAATCATATTTTTGGCAAATTTTGGGCCAAAATAAATGTGGAACCCATACGTCTTTTGAATTAGGTCCGTGGTGCAACGCGTTATTCTCCACGAGGAGATGAACGACGTATATTTATTTACTAAAATCTGATAAAAGGTGAATGAGAAATCGATATTCAAAATTGTTGCTTAAACATGGGTTTATTGGGTTTTATGGAAGAGTAGTTCTTCAATCCCACATTGGAGATTCATAATGAATTTTGTAGGTATATATAAATTAGAGTTGAATTATGGGGTGTGCCCCTTAGGGATACCCAATATTATGGACGAGAAAGGACCTACATAACGGTGGGTTCGACCCAAGTCACACGCACGTGCGCACCGCCGTCGTTCGTCCGACTGACTGGCTAGGTCAAGCTGGACCGGGCTGAGCTCGGGGTCGGCGTCGGCGTCGACGTCAGCATCGGGTGGTGGGTCGACCCAAGCGCTAATGCGTGGAAATCAGACCAAAATAGGGAGCTCGTAGAGCGCTCGAGCGCCACCTGTCCAATGTTGGGCACTCGCTGGGCGCTTTAGCGCTAACCCCCCCGTGAACTCCAATGTAGAGCGCTCGCAAAGCACTTAAGTGAACAGGTGCAGTGACTTTTTCGAAAAGTCACTTTGGAGGCTATATAAACACATCATTTTGTACGAATTTGGCATCTAATTATCTTATCTTCCAATGTATTCATATTTTGTGCAAGTTAAAGAGTCGGAGAGTACAAACACTAAGTTAGTTTGCTGTACCCGAAGATTGAAATACTTCTTCTTCGGGTGTGATCGTTGTATATTGGGAGATTGATGTCTATTAAGCTTATTAGCACCGGTGTGGGGGACGAATCTATTTTAAGAAAATAACGTTCAACGCTAGCCTCGTTCATCTAAAGTAGATTCGGCTTTTGCATCTGTTCATAAGAATCTTAAATTTAGTTATTCCTGTTTGCTTTGACAGAACAGTATTGCTATTTTTATTATATTTTTAATTTTTTTGACTAACACTTTGTTTGTGGGATAATAAGTTTGACCGAATAGATAGTTTAGATGAATTTTTATGAAAACAAACATGGAATTATGGCAAATTTTTGGTCTAATAGTCCAATTTAATGTTGTTATCCGTTGCTCTCGACCTAAATTTGCTGAACAGTTTATGGAGAATAGTGAGGAGATCTCCTACAATGCATGAGATCTGGCCATTAGATCAGTCATTAAATTTAATTGTAATTGCATTTTGTTATTATATCACAATCAAATCATATTATAATATTTGAAGTCAATAAGGCAATAAGATAATAGGTCAAAAAGGTTTAAGTCAAAAATAGTTGTTATATTCTTTTATTTATTTTTATATAATTTTATATTCAATATAATATTTGATAGAAGACATATGAGTTTTAAAAATATAATTTTTAAAAAAATGAATATATAATAAAAATTATGATATTTCTTAAAATATATAAATGTATTTTAGGGTAATAAGAAAAAATGGGCAAAAAAATTAAAAGTCAATTACCAAAAAGAAAAAAAGAAGTTAAGGTTAAGAAACGAGGCTTAAAATCTAGAGCCAAACGAGGCTTTATCTAAAAAGCCAAATTATTATTTAACATTTAATGATAATAATGCTTTTTATAAAAAAGTTATTTTAAAAAAAAAAAAGAAAAAAAGGAAAAAAATTATAAACTTCGTAATTTAAAAATAAAAAGTAATAGCATATTAGATATTTTAATAAAAAGTAAAAAATAAAAAAATATATTCTAAATAATCTAAAAAGCTACAGTTGTATTATCTTAGATAATTTAATATTTTATTTAAAAAATAAAAAATAAAAACTTACATTTTAAAACATCCCAACCCTTAGGATTTGTCTAGTGAGAATTACCAATAATAGGCCATGAAAAATGACCGAAAAACGGCATGCAGAAAATAGAAAAAAAAAGTAAAATGCATTTACTTTTTCGAATATTTCTAGTTAATATACAAGTAATTTTGTAATTTTAAAAAATGTGATCTCCTTTTTGAAGTTTTTAGTTTGGTATATTAATTACAAATTAATATACCATGTTCGTTAGGTCATCCAGTTGTTGATTGACTCATGGGTCGGCGGCATTGTTTATCGCCAGAGGGCGCTGGTAATTGTTGTCAAAGGTGGCTCTCGTTTCCACCATCGAGTGTATCAAAAGAAGAAGGAAAAAGTTCCCACGGACAGCGCCAAATAATGATGCCTCGACAGTGGGCACAAACAAATTGGATTGGACCTAATCTCGATCCCAGGGTCTTCATCGACTAGACTTGAAAGGACAAAGATCAGACTAACACCTGTGGGGTGTTGGCCGATTATCCTCCGATGCCTAAGCCAATCCTTGAAAAATAATAATAAATTTGGAATATGAAAAACCGATATTTTCTATGTTACCTTTTGTTGGAGATAGCCTCGTTGTTTTATAAAAGAGTTTTATCATTGATAAGGGAGAATATCGATAATTGCACCTAAAGAATTTTCTGAAACCATGGAAAATTTGCGCTTCCCGGTTACAGCAGGAGCGTTTACCCTGAATCTCAGAGGGAATCTCGATGTCTCAGCTAAGTGGTTGGCTCAGACCGACTAAATCGCGTTACTCGTGCTTAGTCACCTTGTTTAGACTCGATCATCTAGTCTTGAATGACTGATTCCCATCACTAGCCCCCATTCCTAGGAGCGTGCAAAGCACGTGTCCTTGGGAATGCCATTCTCCTTCGCTGTCATGGGCATTTATTTTCAACGGCGCTACTGTAACCGAAGTCCCTTCACTATGATTATTTACATTTAATATTTCATCTTTCCCAATGTGCTGGGAAAGCCCATAGCAAACACGTGGACGAATTCTATTGGGTTCTTCCTAACTCATCTGTTGATTTACCGAAGCTGTTTTTTATTTTCGTGGCCCTTGGTCTTCGAGCTGCGGACGTTTGCTCTTCCCTTGGCATATAACTGAGGAGCACATTCCCATTTCAAGCTTGCCATTCTTCTGAAAATTTCTCGAGGAGATTTGACCATCAACCACCTTCGTGCTCTCTCTCTATTCTTCGTGCTTTCTTCTCGTCTCTCGGTACGCTTTCTCAAAGTTCCCCCACCCCTTCCTTTTATTGTTTGGTCACTTAATTTTGTAATCCTAGCTTTAGAAGACCCCTCCTTCTCGGCCCCCTCGCCATTGCACTTTCTTAACCGCATAACTTTCATTCTTCATCACTATCATCAACTCCCCTCTTTGAAACTGTTTGCTCCGAGTAACCCCCACTTCGAAAAAGTTTGTTCCAAAACCTTTTTCTTTGCCCAATTCGTATTACCGATCGTACGGATGGGAACTGAGGAGTATCCTCAGCCTGTTGAGTCGGTCTCAGTGAGGACCCTTTCCCTCTCCACGTCCCGAGAGGGCGGAGAGGAAACCTCTTTGCCCAAGCACCCCGCGGACCATTCCAGGGGTTTTGCCAATGAAATTATAGCCTCATCCATTCGCCTTTCTAATCACGAGCGCCTCCACGAGAGTTATCTCATCCCCGCTACCGTACGTCTTAGGGTTCCGTCTTCGAAGGAAAAATCTTGTTCCTTCTCTCCATGGGAAGTGTGCTTGTACGAGTACACCTTTTCCGTCAGTCTCCGTCTTCTGTTCCCCCAAATTGTGAGGGAGCTACTATCGTTCCTGGGTTTATCGCTTGGTCATTTTCTCCCGAACGCTTAGCGCGTCCTCCATGGATGCATCATCCTTTGGGAGGAGTTTAGCCAAGGGGAATACCATCTAACAATGGAGGAGTTCCTCTACTGCTATAGACCTAAGGAAAAAAAGTCTGGGTGGTATTTCTTTCAATCTTGTACTGTAGACTGAGCCGTCATTCAGGGATGTCTGTCTTCAAATAAACATTGGAAAAACAAAATTTTCTTTGTGTCTGGTGAGGGGTGGGAGCTTCAGAGTTGGGAAGAAGCGAGTCCCAACGTCCCTAGGATTCAGAAGATATGAGGTGACCCCCAATCGAAGAGCATTACTTTCAAGCCTAAAATCAATTCTACAACCAAAGGCCGAGTAGAGGCAAGCATGGAGTTCCCAAACAACACCTTCGGTTATCTAGTGTCGCCTGAGAAGCTCAGTGCCTTCCTCTTGGGCCCATCAATCCCCAGTGAGCACACACTACCTTGCTTATTCCCGTTTTTATTCTTCTTATCATCTATCACCTTCTATGTTTAGATGCTAACGTATTATTCCTCTGTGCATTTACTTTCCAGGTATGTCAAAGAAATTGGATAAGTCCTCGATGGCCAAAATACGCTCTCAGGCCACGGTTGACGGCAAGGACCCCCTACCAAAAAAGCCCCGACTCTTATCGAAGGGGAATAATTTACCCTCCCAGTCTCTGCACAACTCATCCACCTCTCCTGAGAAGGTGGTCGTGGACGTCAAAACCTCTTCGATTGCCGATGACTCTCGGGATCCTCAGGAAAAGATTCTTGCTCAGTCGTCTCCCATTCCGGCCATCCAGATATCAATCTTACCATCTTCCTCATCCTCTCCTCCGATAGAACTTCTGAACAACTATGGTGCAGCTCGCACGAAGATGCAACAGTTTGTAGGCGACGACGTGGAAGCTCTGAGCTCAACTACCACTAGCCAAGTTGCTCGGAACCTCCTCATGGACCTGACCCGAGTATGCGCTTTACTGCCTTTTTACCCTTCTTTCTGATTTTCTCTTTATATACATATGTCTTCTGATACTCTTCTTCTTTTCTCTTCTTTCTTTTTTGTAGGTTTGTGTTCATTCGATCCTTCTGTCCCATCGCTGCTGTTATTAGACAAAGAATAATGAGAAGTTATACCCAAAAGAATAAGCGAGACTCTTATTTATAATAAAGCTAGGCAACACCATTACATCCATACACCCACACACACTGAATAATAAATTTACAATAATAATAATAATACGATATATATCTAACACTCCCCTCAAGTTGTAACATATATATCTACCATACCCAACTTGTTACATAAATAGGAGACATGCGGACCCGACAGGAATTTTGTAAAAATATCGACCACCTGGTCCCCTGTAGGAACTGACCTAAAAGTAACAACGCCTTTCTGATATTTCGTACGGACAAAATGGTTGTCAACCTCAATGTGCTTCGTTCTCTCATGAAAGACTGAGTTTGTGGCAATATAAATAGCCGATGTATTATCAACCCAGAGTCTGGTAGATCCTCAAATAGGGAAGTGTAACTCTGTCAAAATCTGCTATAGCCACATAATCTCAACAGTCGCTAATGTCATAACCCTGTATTCGACCTCCGCACTAGACCGGAAGACCACAATCTGTTTCTTGCTCTTCTAGGAAACCAAATTTTCACTAACAAAGATAGAGTAATCAGAGGTGGATCTCCTGTCAAATGTATATCCAACCCAATCAGCATCAGAGTACCCTTCCATTCCTATATGACCATGATAAAAAAATTAGATGCCCTTCCCTAGGTTTTTGTGCAAGTACCGAAGGTTGCGTAACACCGCTTGCCAATGGAAAACACGGGGATCAAACAAAAACTGACTTACTACACTCACTGGATAAACAATATTTGGACGAGTCATAGTAGTAAGATAATTTAATTGTCCCACTGTACGGCGATACTGGTTAGGAACAAAGAGAGGCACTACTTCCTTCAGTTCTAATTTGACGTTAGTCTCCATAGATGAGTTCACTCCTTTAGCATTCATACATCCTGCACGCTCCAGAATGTCAAGAGCATTCTTCCGCTGAGAAATGAACACATCTTTCTTATTCCTGGTTACTTCAATGCCTAGAAAATATTAAAGTTTACCAAAATCTTTCGTCTGAAACTTGGTGCCCATGAATGATTTAAGCGCAGCAATCCCTCCACTATCACTACTAGTAATAACAATGTCATCCACATAGACGACGAGTAATATGCATCCCACTGAGGTATGACGAAAGAATACAGTATGATCCTTTGCAGATTGCTAAAGACCAAAATCTTGTACCACAGAACCGAAACGGCCAAACCAAGCCCTGGGAGACTGCTTCAGACCATATAAGGAGCGCTTTAATCGACATACATGATTAGCGAACCCCCTTGAGCAACAAAGCCGGGTGGTTGCTCCATATAAACATCTTCCTCCAAATAACTATGAAGGAAGGCATTCTTCACATCAAGTTGATATAAGAGCCACTAATGAGAAGCAGCCAGCAATAAGAACAGATGAACGAAGGCCATCTTTGCAACAGACGAAAAAGTATCAAAGTAGTTAAGGCCGTAGGTCTGAGCATAACCCTTGACTACTAAACGAGCCTTCAACCGCTTAAGGGAGCCATCAAAACGAAGTTTAACTACATAGACCCACTTACAGCCGATCACTGTCTTCCCCGGACGAAGACTTACCAGGTCTCAAGTATTATTAGCCTCAAGAGCATTCATTTCCTCAAGCATAGCCTTACGCCAATCTGGATGAGAAAGCGCATCGACAACAGAGCAAGGCAAATTATGTTGATCAAGAGTATTAATACCATGCTGGGCAATAGCCGGTAAACCACGATAAGAAGTAGTATATAAGGGATGATCTCTACAACTATGATAACATTTGTGTAAAGCAATAAGAGGGTCACATACCTAATTAGAGGTTGGATCCGGCTGAGGAGATACTGACTCGAGTAGAGGAGAGGTGATGGAGCCTGGTGACACTGAGGAGTCGGAGGATGATGAAAGAACAGGTGCCTCGGAGACAGCAGGTGGAGACTCCTCGGGAATATCAATCGGAGGACTAGTCACAGGAGACGATGCCACTGGTAAATCAGGGGAGGACTGATATAGCAAAATCTGATCTAAACCATCATCAACACAGGAGAAAGATGGAGTAGCCGAGCCATAGAATGGAGTAGATTCAACAAACACCACATCTCGGGAAATAATAAAGCGTCACAAGTCAGGACTATAACACCTATATCCTTTCTAAGTTTTAGGATATCCCATGAAGACACACTTTAGTGCACGAGCATCCAACTTTGTCACCTTTGGCCTAGTATCTCTCACATAATAGGCACACTCAAAGATCTTGAGTGGTAAAGCAAAAGAAATCTGCTAAGGAAGTAAAACAGACAAGAGTGTAGCGCCATGTAGGACAGAGGAGGGCAATCTATTAATAAAATAACATGCGGTCATCACAACTTCACCCCAGAATACTTTGGGAACTCGCATCTAAAACATCAAGGCACATGCAGTTTCCAGGAGATGTCTATTCTTTCGCTCAACTACTCCATTCTGCTGAGGTGTATCAGGGTATGATGTCTGGTGAATAATTTTATTTGTGTGCAGGCATGAGCCCAACAAGCCACCAACATACTCACCTCCATTATCACTATGGAGGATTTTCAAAATTGTGTCAAATTGAGTGTGAACTTCATTGTAAAAGGCAGTAAACACAGTAGAAAATTCAGACCGCTTTTTCATAAGATAAAGATAAGTAATGCGAGAATAGTCATCAATAAACATCACAAAATACCGAAAACCAAATAAAGAGGTGACATGACACGGGCCCCAGATATCTGAGTAAAGTAAAGAGAAATGACTCATGGTTCTATTATTCTATCTAGACCCATATGGCACACGCAGGTGCTTAGCAAATCAACACGACTCACATTCTAACTGTGTAACCTGACTGAGACTGGGATATAGTTCCTTTAAACTTGACAAGGAGGGATGGCGCAGCCGACAATGTATATCCAATATCAGAGACGATAGCCTAGAGCATGTAACATCCGAAGTTTCATTCAGCACATACAGACCACCTACCACCCGTCCTCTACTGATAGTACTCCTCGAAGTTAGATCCTAAAAAACATAATGATCAGGAAAGAAAGTCACTGAGCAGTTTAGATCCCTGGTAATACGACTCACAGATAGTAAGTTAAACGGATTAGCAAGAGTATGTAAAACATCAGAGAGTGTAATAGAAGGAGATAAAAAAGCTACTCCCTGCCCTTTCACCTCCAACGTTCCTCCATTGGCCACCATCACCCCACTGTGTTCAGAGATCAACTGATAAGATGAAAGAGTACCTTTGGAGTGGGTCATATGAGCAGAAGCACCCGAATCTATCACCCATGATCTGGGGGTGGCTATACATGCAATTGGATTACCTGCAACTGTTGCGAATGGGGTATCAGTTGTGTTCCCAATCCATATCAGAATGAACTAATCATATTCCTCATGCGTCATGTCAATAGTTCTCCGCTCAGGAAAAGAGGGAGGAGCATCATACTCGGCCACGACATTGGCCACCGAGGATGTAGGACATCCATGCAGTTTTCAACACGAGCTCTGTACATGTCCCTGCTCTCCACAATAGTAGCAGGATCTGGTGTCACGTCCATCGTAGCCTCTACCGCGTCCTCCATCATGGCCTCTACCTTAGCCGTCATCACCACGGCCTCTATCACGACCTCGACCACGAAAGCTACCTCGACCACCACCACGGAACGCACCTAAGGCTGTATGATCACCTTGGTCAGTAGTAGTAACCCGAGGCTCATCTTTACTGATTGCTCTATTCATTCTTTTGAAAAC
>JAULJZ010127923.1:0-10999 GCA_032270985.1 Heliamphora pulchella | reverse complement strand
AGACCACGCCTTCTGCCTCTTGGTACGACCCTGCCGTCTCTGTTCAAAGGACCTTGATCCTCTTCATCGTTGAATTCGACTTCCTGGTTGTCATCAGAAGCATGCTCGTCTTGCCTTCTTTAGTTTTGTTCATCACGCCATGTAGCAATAACAGCGTCTTGCCTATCCATTCGATCCCAGATTTCATTAAACACCACATTCATGCGTTCAAATTGTTGCTATATAGCATGCAACATGAGTGGCTCTCTTCGCTCGTCTGAACCTTCATCCCTGAAAGACATTTATTTGAAACTAAAGAAACAAACAAATGTTAGAAATAAATTCTCACACACTCCCTTTCGTGTTTGCACTTAAATAAGATCACTCCACTCGTGTATGCACTCTTTCGGCTTTTTCTCGACAATAAGCTCACCCACTCTTGCCTTTTACCGCTCTTGTTTCCCTTACAAGTTCTTTAAGAACTAATTAAATTTCAACCAACGAACAACTTGTATTGTCCCAACTAGCAATAGATCCAAAAAACAAAGGGGAATAAAAGTGACACGGAATATACGGACGTTGGGGAGAGAAAAAAGACAAACGAAAAATACCAACGATGATATATTAACTGATGAGATACGCAAACAATTGGAAAACAAGGTTCACTACATTAGCCATATAAAGTACTTGAATATCTATTGCCAAAAAAATAACTTCTCTTTTTTTTTTCTTTTCTTTTTTTTTTCTCTTTCCCCTTTTTTTTTTGTACGGCTAAAACCCTGCAGAAACCCTAGCCGCCAACTCAAACCCTAGCCGCCCCTCCTTATGCAACACAAGATTTCAACACAAGATTTCAACAAAAGATATTGATTGATCTCAAAAGATATTGATTTAAATGGATTTCAGAATCAAAAGATATTGATCCCTTCTTTTTTTTTAAAAAAAAACTAGGGAATAAAAACAAATGGACTCAAGGAAAGATTAAAAATAAGGAATTGACAAGAATAAAAAATGACGCTAAACAAGGAGGAACAAAAATTCAAGAAAGAACAAGGATCAAGAAAAAAATACCAAGAATTAAGAAAGCCAAGAACGATACCTAGAAAATGTCTGGACAAAAACCCAAAACAAAGAACGTAAAAGAATAGATAGACCTTATTTGAAGCTTGCGCTCTGATACCAAATGATGTGAACCCGCAAGGATTTGAATTCCCTTGAACCCACGAACAATTTGAACTAAACCCAAAAATGTCAAAATCAAGTCAAGGAACAAATCTTGACCCGTTGAACTCTTGTTTCAAGAACCAAGATTGTAGTTAGGACGTCATAAGGATGAAACCTTGATAAGTCCTTTAGTTCACTCAAGAACTACAAGAGAAACTTTATCTCAAAGAAAATTTTACTTCACTTTATTAATGTCAAAATAATACATGGAGGTTCCTTTATATAGGAGAAGGTTGGAAGCAATTCCTTATTTCCAAGCAATGTGGGATAACATGAGCTAGGATCATGTGCTACGATTGCACCAATCCTTGCTAGCCAAAACTAAACCTAACTAAATCCAATCATGGGCTGGATGAAATTATTTAGGCCCACACTCTTATTCTTCTTGTAATAATTAAAAGCAAAACCCAACAAATTAAATAGTCCAACAAGCCCAAAAGCATGGATATTAAAATCCAAAATATTAGGTTGTGCTTCTCTCCGTAGCCTGTATCACATGAAGTGCAGCAGGTTCTTCTTTTTGTGATCCCATCTTAAACGGTGGATTCTTGAATAATAAATTGGCATGCTAGGTCCAGACAGATTGCACAAATCCTTATATTGCATCCTTGATCTTCTTGGCTCTTGATCTTGTGATTGGTCATTCTGAGACTTGCAACGGTTCTCTGAGACTCTTTCCACCATCTCTAAGACCACCTTGATTCCCATCATGATGGTTGCACTCCATGGTAGATTTCAATGTCAATCTGCTTTGCGACTTGCTTTGAGTGGGATTTGGTCCTACCTCGTGCCGGGTTCAGCTTTGCTACTTACGTGATATTTTTATTGACAACAGTTCTATAAATCGCTGTGGCATGGTCTATTCTCACCATGTTGTGATGGAGAAGAAGCGTGGGTCTCACGCTCGAGCTGAGAGTGTGCAAGGGAAACTTGCTTGGCCTGTGTGAATTGCTTTTAGCTGTGTTTGGCAAAGCTGAGATCAGCTGCCCACGGTTTTTGGCTATTTATCAGCTTTGATAGTCAAGGAGCAGGTGCAGTCATGGGTTGTCGTGTGAACTGGTGGGACCTACAAACTTGGGGCAGCATGGGCCAGGTTGGGACTGGACCCCACGGTCCTTTGAGGAACATATGAAATCATGTTGCATTTGGGCGGGAATTGAGCCCGCCAAGCGGTGAGGGCCTTTTTGGGTCCCAGTGAACTTATCCCATGTGGGTTTCAAAACTGTGGGATGCATGGTGGTTTTTGTGAAACCGCCTTGTAAACATGGGGTCCACTTTGCTTGGATTTCGAAGCTTGCCCAGTGTTTAATTGCATGGAGGTTCTTTTGCTAGTGGCGGGCCCTATTTCTTTATTGAATGTAAATTTTTGTTAGGCCCCGTCTGCTTTAAAATGTTGAATTAGGAGCAGGCTTTGATGTTATTAGGGTTTATTATGATTAGGATGGCTCTCGGGATTGCCCATTGTGAGAGTTGTATCTGGCTTGGGAGGTTCTCTTTTACTCATCTGCTTAGGCTACGTTGGCTTGGGTGCGGGGATGGACCCGATGGCGGTTTTGGTTTGGTGTTGGCCTTTCTGTTTCCGAGCTGAGGTTTCCCTCAGGGCTGTCCTGTCTCATGTGCCTAAGCGCCGTGGTTTGTGATCCAGTTCTCTCCGACCTCAGGTGGGCCCGATGGCAGTTTTAGTTAGGTGCTGGCCTTTTGATTCCGAGCCGAGGTTTCCGTGGAGCTGGCCTTTCTCATGCGCCCTAGCACCGTGGTTTGAGAACTAGCCTTCTTCGACCTCCTGAGCCACCAGGGTTGGGACGTCTTCTCAGCTATATTGTAGTTCTTGGTTTAGGCCATTGAGGAGTTTTTCGTTGGAAGTTCATTTTGGCTCTTGATGAGGACCTGTTTGCACTTCTAGCTCCCACCTACGATGGGGTCTTTGGTGGTTCATTGAGTGGGATTCTAGCTAATGGTCTGCTTCGTCTAGATCCGATGGTAGAGGTTCCTTTGGGATGGCCTAGGTTTCCTCTTAGCCAGTCTCTCTGGTGTTGTTCTGCCCATAACTTCTTGCTAACTTGGGGAGGTTGGTTTTTTGTTTTGGCCGGATTTGAGCTATAGTTTCTGGGGCTAATCTATCGTTGCTTCTTTGGCTGGCTGGGGGCCCATCTACCTCTGGTACTTTGCTCTTCGACCTCTGTTGGTTCCCTCTCGGTTGTCCTTTGGACCTGTGGCTTGATCCTTAGTGGTTCTGTTGTCAGTCATTTTTGTTGATGTTTCCCAATGATGGCTGTCTTGATTGAGGTTCTAGCACTGGTATGGATTTTTTACTCTCTTCAACAGTGGTTTGCCTATCTCTATCCTTTCCTCCCTATTAGTTGGGGAGCGTGACTATCTCTGTGAGACTAGGCTTACCTTGGTTTGGGTCAGTGGAATTTCTTCATCCTTGTCAGTTCCTTGATTTTAGTTAGGCGTCTTATGACTATTATGTTTTGGTATTGTCTGTGGTTTTTCCCTTCCATGCGGGTTGTGCATGGAATGTGTTTTTACTCGCTAGTTCCCCCCCGCTTTTAAGTGGGGGTTGTGTCCTTTTGTTTTTAAGGTATTGGTTGTTATCTGGGGTTGACTTGGTTATAGGGAGCTTTCTCCCTTTATGGTATTGTTGTATTTACCTGGGGTATGTGCCTTGTAAACATGTATACTTTTTTTTCTTTTATGTTACATTTAATTACCCAAAAAAAAGCCCACCAACAGCCCATTGGCCCATCAACACAATTTAGCTTACCAACAGATCATCAATGTGGTGGGACCCACCAATTGATCCACCACAAAATTACCAACTAGTACACTGCATCCCATATTTTCAATTGATGCATGAAACCAACATGCCAGAATTAACCTCATTAAATCACCACAACGTGACAAAATAGAGTGTCGTTCTCCTAAGCACCACCCATGGATAAAGAACTATTCTGCCACAATAGTCCCATAAATCAAAGGTCACACAGTGGGGTTCACCCAAAAAGTTGCAAACCATGGTGTCTCCAGCCGTGGTTTTACAATAATAGGGGTCCGTGTTACATGTCATAAGGAAACCGAAGGTCCCACATACCGCCCATAGTGTATGGCTGCGGCTTGTGTAAACCAGCGGCTAATCAAGAATGCAAGACCCAGCTGATTACCTTGTCAAATCTTGCGGGTCTTACCAAATTCCAAAATAACAAACCAATGAACCATCCATCAACGGGACCTACGCAACAAATCTTATGTATTACTAGGTGGGCCCCGCCACCTATACAAACCATAAGCTATCAGCGCAATTGTGCACTTCGTGAGGTTTCAGATCTACACATGAAGCTTGCAACAGACCTGTAAACGTCTACTGCAAAGCCACCTAGGAACCCCAAACACCGCCCACAGAATTAAAAAACACCAATGGTTTTTGAAAACCACCATACTCACCAAGCCGAAAAAGAAACTGGGCCAACCACCAACTGGACACGCTATAGAGCAGCTCACGCCAGCTGCAAGGTAGCCCCAGCCAAGCAGGTTTCACGCGCAAGAAAAAGCGTGCAAGCACGCGTCATCTTCTCCAGTGGGATGAACACCCTGGAACTCCTAGGTATTGCAGCTTCATCAATGGCAAAAGCTGCGAAGCACAGTGTGGATAAATCAGAGAAGAGCGCATCAGCAACTTCTCATGCGAAGCTAAGATGGCGAATCCCATGGCAACTCCGGAAGCCCATTTTGAAAAAATACATACACCAGATTCCAATGTAGAACAAAACTCCATTGTAGAACCAAACATAACGAAATTGCTGTAAATCAGCAACAACAAGGTCTAATCATTTATGCAAAGCAAAAGGCCCGAACTAGACCATCCATAGACGATCCTAAACCCACCTCGCATTAAGTCAAAATCTATACCAGATCTATCATTAATCTAGGGGAAAATAAGCAAAAGAAGCCAAATCTGATTTAAGATCACTTATACCCCACAAAGCTTTATCCAACCAGACTCAGACGTATGAAGAAAACGCAGACTCACCCATCATCTTCCTTAACACATTATATTCTTCAAATGAAATTTGATCACGTATTAGCCAGAGCAAATCAATATCGAAAATCTAGACGTGCAGCAATGACCAAATGACCAAGCAAATGTTGGAGCCACAACCAACGTCGTCTGAACAATCCCCCAAACCAGACCCTATGACGGAAGCTAAAACCACAGTTCTCAAAAGTGAACCCTCATCTCGATTTGCAAGGCGGGTTAGATCGGAACTAAACTGAGATCAACTAACAAACATCCACGCACCTTGCTCTAGTGGAGCTTCTCTCAGATCCACCCCCCCATTGCCATGGGTGTGATCCACGCGAGTCCACCATTGATTCCATGGGGAGAGCTTTCTCTAGAGAGAGAAGCTCTCCCCGTTACTCCTTCTCTCCTTTTGTATGGACAATAAGTTTGTAAATTCTGCCCAATCAGCTTTTGTTAAGGGGCAGAGGATTGCGAACAATATTTTCCTATCTTAGGAGCTCCTTAGGGATTATCATAAGCAAAGTTGTGGTCCCAGGTGTGCTCTTAAAATTAACATCATGAAAGCTTATGATAATGTGCGTTGGGACTTTATGATTGAGGTTCTTAGGTGCATGGGGTTCTTGGAGAGAATGGTTATTTGGATCAAGGAGTGTATTACTTCCCCTAGCTTCTCCATCTGTATCAATGGTGAGCTACAAGGTTTCTTTCGGAGTAGGAAAGGTCTTCGGTAGAGGGATCCCTTATATATCTCTTTGTTATGGCTATGGAGGTGTTGGATGGCTTGTTTGAGAAGCGCATGCATGAGACCCCGTTTACCTACCATTGGAGGTGTGGGAAGAATAGGATTGTTCACCTCTGCTTTGCTGATGACCTTATGGTCTTCTCTACGGCTAAGGTTACTTCTGTTAGAGTTATTCGGCAGGTTCTGGATGATTTCCAGAGGCTGTCTGGTCTTTCCCCCAGTCCCCAAAAAAGTGACATATATTTCTCTGGGGTTGGCAGTGTTTTGAAGCAGGAGATTTTGGATGTTCTTGGTTTTCATGAGGGCTCGCTTCCTGTTAGGTATCTAGGGGTTTCCCTTATTACTACCAAGCTTACACACTGGGATTATAAGCCTCTCATTATAGGATTGTTGGTAGGATCCAGGTTTAGACTAGTAAGTTTCTCTCTTACGCTAGTAGAGTCCAGTTGATTGGCTCTATTCTTTTCTCCATGCAAATTTATTGGTCCTTTTTGTTTATCCTCACCAAGAAAGTGTTTCGTGAGGTTGAGAGTTTACTTTGGGCTTTCTTATGGAGTGGTCCTGATATGAAGTCATCTGGTGCTAAATTCAGTTGGGAGGAGGTGCGTGTCCCTTGTTAAGAGGGTGGCCTTGGGATTAAATCCTTGGTTCTGTGGAATAAAGCTACGGTGGCCAAGCATATTTGGGTCCTGTTAATTGGGGGTGATGTTTCCCTGTGGTGCATGTGGATTAAATCTAATATTCTTCGTGGTAAATCCTTTTGGGCAGTTAAGATTCCGCAGTTGTCCTCCTGGTGCTGGAGGAAGATCCTCCAATTTCGACCGTTGGTTAAGCATTTTTTTCTTTACGAGGTTGGTAATGGTGACGAGACTTTCTTGTGGTTAGACCCTTGGCATCCTTGGGGGTCTTTGGTTGAGGCTAGGGGGTCTAGGATTGTGTATGACTCCGGTATGAGCTTGGATGCTAAGGTTAAGCAAATTGTGGATGGTGACCACTGGAGATGGCTCTCTGCTATGACGCTGGATCTTTTGGAGATGCGTAGGGCTGTTAGCTTTTTCCCTGATGCATCCCGTTGTGATAGAATCAAGTGGGCCCTTAATGGTAATAAATTCTCGATTGAGTCCCTTTGGGAGGAGATTCGGGTCCATAAGCCAGCGCATTCTTAGTGTAAATTGGTGTGGTTCAAACACCACATTCCTCACGTTAGTTTTATCCTCTGGATCGCGATTAGAGGTTACCTTAGTACGGGGCATAGGCTTAGAATGTTTGGTCTTGAGGTTGATTTTCATGTGCGGAATGGTGTTTCAAATGATAGTGAGATAAGGGAGCTTGATGAGGTGCTTGACCCTAGCAGGGACTCTTTTTTCAACCATCTCCCAAGGGGCAGGGGAGGTGGGCGAGTCCCATATAGGAGAGGAGCTCGATTTGGTGGTGGACGTACTCAGGGACAAAGATTCCATTAGGGGTTTGTGTCAGGAGGTGGGGTTACGAGGCCTTGGGCCCCTATTGTTGCTGAGAACAACTCGCTGGTGGTGGCCGAGACATGTACAGGAGGGAAGAGTGCCTCTTTAGCGTATATAGGGAAGGTGTTTGATAAAATGACCCAACTGAAATCCTAGGCCTCTGTGTTAATGAACTGCAGTCTAACTGTTTCCAATTTTGAATTTGTTAAATCTAAGGATCTAAACTACCCGGATGTCATATGAATTAAAGGTGATTTGGTTGATGACAAATCTTGGGAACCATGTCTTGTGGGCTATTTTCTGGATGTAGATTTAACCTTTGGTTTGGTTAGAGCCACGGCCAGGATTTTGTGGGCTCAAGAGGGTCTGGTGGATGTGTATGAGAATGATAAGGGGTTTTTTCATTTTCAAGTTCAACAATGTAGAAGCTATGGAGAATATCTTGGACCAGGGACCGTGGCATTTCTCAGGCAAACCCTTGATATTGTGCCAAAGGAAAATATGACTTCAGCTCTCTAAGGAGGCTTTCTCTAAAATTCCAATCTGGGTAAAATTCCATGACTTACCTCTTGAATTCTGGAACTCTCAATGCTTAAGAAGAATAGTGAGTGCCTTGGGTGTTCCTTTTTACCGAGATAAGGCCACGGACTCGAAGCAACGTATTTCGTATGCGAGGGTTTGTATCGAAATCAATGCGGCTAAGTCTTTGCCTTCTTCAATTTTTGTTAAATGTGAAGGGAATATTGTGAAAGTTAGAGTTGAATACCAAAGCTTACCGTCTGTATGCTCTCATTATCAAGCTTTTGATCATGAGCTTAGTAAATGCAAGGACATACCTGTGGCATGTGAGTATGACTGGACTTGAGTTGGTAAAGGGGAGGAGGGCAATAGTGAGGGATCCCATATACCGATTGACAGTCCTTTGCTTTCTATAGTGGACAAGGAGGAGGTGACTCAAGTGTTAAGTGAGGTCGCTTCTAGTAAGAGTACTAACCAAATTGGTGGCGAAAAGTAAATGGTTTCTTGAAGGATAACAACTTAGCTGTGGTAGGAGGGCCAGCTGCTGAAAGTAATTCCATTGATGTAACAGAGCAGTTAGATGAGGAAGATAGAGAGGCAGAGGATGTGTGGACTCTGGTTGATGGTGTGCTTGAAGTTCCTCATTCTCCCGTTAAACCAAGGGCAGGGAGTAAAATGTCTAGTGGTAAGAAAAAGAAAAATAGATCTTTTGGCCTAGCGGGTTGGTAAATTCGCTTGTTTCTTGCTGGGGGTTTGGGGTGTTTAGGTTTCTAAGTCTTGCCGTTTATTTGTTTTTGTTTTGTTATGTTTATTTTGTAATGGGTTAGCTGGGATTGTATTTCCTGGGGCATGCCCCTCGTAAGTTGTTGTTTGTTTTGTTATGTTTGTAAGTAATGTAACTACCTATGGTATGTCCCTTGAAATCATGTACTTTTTTCTTTTCTTTTAAGATACAATTAATTACCCAAAAAAGGATAAGGAAAAACCACTAACCCAAACCAAGGTAACTTAGCCTCACAGAGATAGTCACGCTCCCCAACCAATGAGGGGAAAAGATAGAAAAGAACACTAATGTTGATGATAACAGAAATCCATACTAGAGCTAGAACCTTAATCAAGACTGCCATCATTGGGAAACACCATCATTCGAAAGTAAAAGCCAAACCTAAGAATTACCAAAGTAAACACAGCATCACAGAAAAGCAACGTTCTGCTGTGTGCGAAGGAATGCTCTTCTAGTGTGGAAGGAGGGAAAGACAGACACCAAGCTCACAATGAAAAGATAATAAGTGGGGCAATAGTGGCCTTTCCTTACTTGTTTTTCGATATCTTCATGTTGGTTGTTTTTTGTTTGGTTTTGGTTTAGCCAAAAGCCTCTTCTTTTCTTTTGGTTTTCTTTTTTGGTGGGGTGTTGTAAGGCCTGAGGTATGCCCCTTATAATTTTGTTCATTTTTTCTTTTCTTTTATGTTACAGTTAATTAAACAAAAAAAAATAAGAGGGCCAACACACACGGCAATACATGGCTCCCCCAAACTCCTCTGAAGCCCTGTCTAAGAACTTCAATATAGCTGAGAAGACCTCACAACCCACAGAGCACCTCCCAAACCATATAACAGCTCTACCAACAAAACCACGGAGGGTCATCACAATCACAATTTATCTCTTCAAATCAAAGGGAATATATACATATTACCCATACTGATGTGAACCCGCAAGGATTTGAATCCCCTTGAACCCGCGAACAAATTGAAATAAACCCAAGAACGTGAAAATCAAGCCAAGGAACAAATCTTGACCCGTTGTTGTTTCAAGAACGAAGATTGTAGCCAGGACGCCACAAGGAAGAAACCTTGATAACTCCTTTAATTCACTCAAGAACTACAAGAGAAACTTTCTCTCAAAGAAAATTGCACTTCACTTTCATTTTTCATTTAATTACCAAAAAAAAATTGCACTTCACTTTATTCATTCCAACATAATACATGGAGGCTCCTTTATATAGGAGAAGGTTGGAAGAAATTCCTTATTTCTAAGCAATGTGAGACAATATGTGCTAGCCAAAACTAAACCTAACTGAACCCAATCATGGGCTGGCCAAAATTACTTAGGCCCAAACCCTTTGATGGGAATCAAGGTGATGGGAATTAAGGTGGTCTTAGAGATCGTGGACAGAGTCTCAGAGAACCATTGCAAGTCTCAGAACAGCTAATCACAAGATCAAGAGCAAAGAAGATCAAGGATGCAATGCAAGGATTGGTGCAATCTGTCTGGACCGAGCATACCAATTTATTATACAAGAATCCACCATTTAAGATGGGATCACAAGAAGAAGAACTTGCTCTACTTCATGTGATACAAGCTACGGTGAGAAGCACAACCTAATGTTTTGGATTTTAACATTCATGCTTATGGGCTTGTTGGACTATTTAATATGTTGGGTTTTGCTTTTAATTAGTACAAGAAGAATAAGGGTTTGAGCCTAAGTAATTTCAGCCAGCCCATGATTGGATTTAGTTAGGTTTTGTTTTGGCTTGCAAGGATTGGTGCAATCGTGGACATGATCCTAGCACATGTTATCCCACATTGCTTAGAAACAAGGAATTGCTTGCAACCTTCTCCTACATAAAGGAACCTCCAAGTATTATTTTGAGATCAATAAAGTGAAGTATAATTTTCTTTGAGAGAAAGTTTCTCTTGCAGTTCTTGAGTGAACTAAAGGACTTATCCAGATTTCTTCCTTGTGGCGTCTTAACAACAATCTTGGTTCTTGAAACAAGAGTTCAGCGGGTCAAGATTTGTTCCTAGACTTGATTTTGACGTTATTGGGTTTAGTTCAAATTGTTCGTGCGTTCAAGGAAATTAAAATTCTTGCGAGTTCACATCATTTGGTATCAAAGCTCAGGCTTCAAATCAGGTTTATCTATCCTTTTACGTTATTTGTTTTGGGTTTTTGGCGAGGCATTTTCTAGATATCGTTCTTGTCTTTCTTAATTCTTGATTTTTTCTTGATCCTTGTTCTCTCTTGAATTTTTGTTCCTGCTTATTTA
>JAULJZ010127912.1:0-11000 GCA_032270985.1 Heliamphora pulchella | reverse complement strand
GTAGAAAGTCTATATTATTAACTTATCACTTATAATTTTAATAATTTAAAACCCTTACCTTAAGCTTCCCTTTCTTTTAGGATGGTAGCCAACGCCGAACCAGCAAGATGTGGCAAGGTGATGAAGAATATTTAGCGTGGTTTTTCTCGGGAGAGTGATAGGATGAAGAAGATGAGGTTGAAGAGGTCGAAGAAGTTGGAGAAGGCGAGGATGAGGCCAATTACGATGCAGACAGCGAGGATGAGGACGAGGACGAAGAAGGAGCCATTGCTTTCCAGTACGACAAGCTTGAAGCATCCGCACCTGAGTCCGACCAGGATGAGGCCATCGATGCTGCTATATACTTTGATCGTCAAGACAGCCGAGGGTATCGCGTGGAAGAAAGGGTGTACGCCAAAATTTACTTGGGCAAGATGTGCTTGTGGAGAAAACAAAAAACCTTTCCTCGTTTCGTAGGACCTGTATGAGTGCTCGAGAAGTGCAGCAGAACGCTCTACCATTTGGACTTCCCCTAGGATTTAAGACCCGACTCGGAGACATGCTAACCGCAAAATGGATGCAGCGCCAGAGGCCGAAGGACGAAAGAGGAATCATCAACCCACTTAACCCGTCCATCGACTTTAACAACTCGGAGATATATCAAGAGGTTCCAATGGCGTTAACAAACAAGATGAAGATGGGACCAACCAATGCTTGGCATGTCGAGGTGCTATGGCGCAGCTTTAACATATACGATGCAACATGGGAACGCGAGGCAACTATCTGGCATTTTTATCCGCATCTCTTTGCTTAGGCCCTAGCGTGTAGGCATTGTGTTTTCTTTTTTGTTTAAGTGTTGTAGTTGTTTGTGTGTTGTATGGATATTTTGCGAACTACTTGAAGAATCTTGTACCCGTTATGAATTGAGATGAAATGAAAACGTTGTTGTTAAATCTCTACAAGTAATTTTGCAACCTTATATTAACTCCAAAAGATCCCAAAACACAAGAAATAATCAAGAACAGAAATAATCTAGAGCTGAAATAATCTGCAAGACCATAACACTCTTTTAATTCGTTTTTAGGATGGCTGGTAGACGACCAAATCACCGACATGCTAACAGACCCATAGACAATGAAGTGTCGGGATTAGCCCAAGTATTGCGAGAACTAGCTGCTAGCATCAATCGTTCTATCATACGTGATCGAGCATAGTTCTTATCTGAGATGGGAAGGCAGCAAACCCCAACGTTCAGAGGAGGAACAGAACCTAGGAAGGCAGAAGGGTGGTTGAGAGCAATCAAAAAGTTATTTAATTCTATGGGAGCTCAGGATGAAGCAGATCGCGTAGCCCTAGCGGCACACCTACTAAAAGGAGAAGCGGATCACTGGTTATCCTTAATCAACAACACGCAGGATGTGATAACACTGGCTTTGGACCAGTTTGAGGGTTTATTCTTTTAGAAGTATTTTCCAGCCCCCTTCCGTTAGGCACAAGTTCGTGAGTTTTTGGATCTTAAACAAGGCTCGATGACTGTAACGCAGTACGTCAATTGTTTCGAGGAGTTAAGTTGCTTTGCTGTAACCCTAGTACCTGATGAGGAATCTACGGCAAGGAAGATTGAGTGGGGCCTGGAGCCATCTGTACGAACCAGGGTGATTTGCCTGCAGCTCCCTACGTATGCTCAAGTAGTTTGGGCCTCTTTGCTTGCTGAAACCGATTAGGCTGATTCGAGGAAGATTTAGAACCAGAAGAAGGGAAGTACTAGCTCTGGAGGACCTATGAGGAGCAACAAAGTGTTTGTTCCTAAGAAACCGTACTACCAGGAGTACAGACAAGTGTAATCAAGGAATCCCTCTGCAATATCTGTGGTATGCTTCGGATGTCGCCAACCAGGGCATAGGAGGACGGACTATCCACAGAGGGATCAGGACAACCAACCCCAGCAATGGAGGCAACCCCAGAATCAACTGCCAAGAAACCCACAACCTATTCAAGTTGCCCGGCCAGTAGCTAACCCACCGAATGGAAGAGGAAGGCCACCACACAATGCAATTCAAAAACCCCAGGGAGGTTCAAATGATGGGAAAAGGAACAAGAACAATAGGAACATCAATGGGAACCAGTCTATGGGAGGACATATCTTTGCCCTGCAAGAAGAAGAGGAGGAAGAAGACACCCAGGTCATACAAGGTATGTTCATATTGTTTAATACCTTACTAAAAGTGCTGTTTGATTCTAGAGCATCCCATTCCTTTATATCTTTAGCCTGCATGAAATCATTATTCTTAGAACCAAAGGCTCTAGTCCAAACCCTAAGCGTTATCACACCCTTAGGAAGTCTAGCACGAGTAGATTCAGTTTGTAGGGCGTGTACGTTGTGAGTAACCGACACCCTTATGACTTGCAACTTATGAGTAATGGACTTTAATGGATACAATGTAATTCTGGGAATGGATTGGCTCTCTAGACATCGCGCTATCATGGATTTCTGACATAAGAGAATACGAACACAAGCAGAGGATGGCACTACCATACAAATTCAAGGAGAACGACACGAAGTCTTAACCCCGCGTAGTGCGAAAGAGAGTGAATCAAATAACTTTATAGGAAGATTAACCTGTCTGCTTGCTAGTGTAAACGTTTCACCAACTTTCGAGTTACCTCAAGTTGTGCGTGAATATGAGGATGTATTCCCGGAGGAGCTACCTAGATTACCCTCGCACCATGAAGTCGAATTTTCGATAGAGCTCCAACTTGGAACTGCACCAATTTTGATTGCAGCACACCGGATGGCTCCCGCCGAGCTAAGAGAATTAAAGGACCAACTTCAAGAATTGCTCAGTAAGAATTTTATCCGTCCAAGTACATCGCCATGGGGAGCACCAACATTATTTGCGAAGAAGAAAGATGAAACCTTGCATCTTTGCATCGACTCCACCTGTCAGAGTCGGGAGATGGGAACTGTTTTCGTCTAACCGTAGCAACGACAAATCTTCATAAGCAAATCATGAATGCCCAAAAGTAAGACCAGGAGGAACCCTTCAATCCCTGGAGATACCTCAATGGAAATGGGACCACATCACTATGAATTTTGTCTCTGGACTACCAAGGTCGCCAGCTAGACACGACTCTATCTGGGTAATCGTAGATCGTCTCACAAATTCAGCACATTTCCTACCTGTTCGAACGATCAAAAAATTGGAAAACCTGAGTCAGAAATACGTTAGGGAAATCGTTCGTCTTCATGGAGTTTCGTTATCTATCGTGTCAGATCAAGACCCACATTTCACCTCGCGATTTTGGCAAGGCCTACAAGCTGCTTTAGGAACGAAGCTTTGTTTCAGCACGGCTTTTCATCTGCAAACTGACGGACAATCTGAATGCACAATTCAAACACTAGAAGACATGCTTCGAGCTTGCGTCATTGATTTCAAGGGACATTGGGAGAAGCACCTATCGTTGGTCAAGTTTGCCTACAACAATAGCTACCAATCTAGCATTGGTATGCCACCGTATGAAACTCTTTATGGAAAATCATGTCGTTCACCCATTTGTTGGACTGAAGCAGGGGAGAATGCACTTTTTGGACCAGATCTTATACAAGAGACTACCGAGAAGATCCAACTGATTCAGCAACGATTAGCCACCGCTCAAAGCAAACAAAAGAGTTACGCCGATCAGCGACGGAGACCGCAACAAATTGAAGTAGGAGATCACGTATTCCTGAAGATCCAACTACGACGAGGAGTTATACATTTTAGCCGAAAAGGAAAGTTAGCTCCAAGGTTCATTAGACCATTCGAGGTTTCGGCTAAAGTTGGAGAAGTAGCACATCGTTTGGCCCTACCACCGTAGCTTGCCAGTGTTCATAACATTTTTCATGTGTCGATGTTGAGAAAGTACGAACCTGATCCTGCTCACATTTTAGATTGGAAGGAACTTCATGTCAATGAGGACGCTACCTTTGAAGAGCAACCCGTAAGGATAATCGATCAACGTGACAAGATTCTTAGAGGAAAGACCATCCCGCTCGTTCGAGTTCTTTGGAATCACAACGGAATTTAAGAATCAACTTGGGAACGGGTGGAAGTCATGAGGGCAAGTTATCCCCAGTTATTCGCACTTTGAAGTACGAGGAGAAATTTCGGGGATAAAATTTGTTTAAAGGGGATAGTTTGTAACGACCCGGTACAGACTCTAATTGTAATAACCTGGTTAATAACGACCCGTGTAAAGACCCAACTCGAACCCTAGTAGTAATGACGAATAGTCCGCGAGGCCATAGAATACGGAAGAGATTCAAAACCCTAACTCGAACCAAGAACCCTAAGTTCGGCCTGAAAATCCTAAAAAGATCGAAAATACAGGCAACAAAATCCTAGCACCCAGAGAATCTCCTAACCCTCTCAATGAAGTAAAATCATAAAATAATGAATTAAAAATCAAAAATTCTCATAAATTGGGTAAAATGACCGTTTTGCCCTTAGTGCAGCAAAAAGTCTTAAAAATCCAAATTGTGACATACAGATATCCTAAATCAAGGATTTAAGTGCAATTATGTAGTAAAAGACAAAATAACATCAAAATTGCCAAAAATGCCCCTTAGTGGTAGACCACCTTGGGAAATGTGCCAAAAAGTGACTTATTTTCTTCTTTTTAGCTTTAAATGATGAGAAATGCATAAAATGAAGTATTATGATGATCGTCTCAATTGAAAAAGACACCAGAAAGATACATCAAATTAACTTTTAATGCATTTTCTTACACAATAAGGGCACGAAAATCGAAGCAAACCGCCTGATTGATGGGAATCAGATTTTTTGTCCCCGAATCACCCCCTAGCAACATCTAGCCTCTCCATATCTGAATTTTAGCCATCACAACTTACATCAACTCAAATCGAAATCAAAATCTCATTAATGAAGTGAAGAAAAGGAAGCTTCCTTGTGTACTTTTGTCTCCCTCATGTTCCCTTGCTTTACATATATAAGGAGAGCCAAACAAACTCTTCTCTAAGTGATATTTTCTTGCATGAGAGGGGGAGAAACCAGAACACCATGTTCTTGAGGGTTTGGGAGAGTTTGAGGAAGAAGAAGGAAGGAAAAGAAAGAAACCGAGGCGAATTTCGAAAGCTAAGTCCAAACTCATCCTCCACCATTCTTTGATCTCTCAAAACAACTAAGTAAAACCTCTAAATCTTGTATCTAATATCCCTCAAAACATCCCCCTAACACACCCCTTCAGCCCCTCAAAAATCAAGAACCGAAATCAAATCGAAAAGGCGTTGTAGTTGGAAACCTAGGGGCTGTTATGTGTGTAAATATTATGAGATGTTATTGTACGCTATTATCTTTGATATTTATAACATATAAGTGTACGGGAGCCTTGATATTGAAGTTGAAATCACAAGCATGCAAAGAAATGGAACAAAAACATGACATGTCACAAGTAGAAGACCTAAACCCTAAGAGGCTTGATTTTCTAGAACTTTGATGTTTCTTACTTGAGATTTGAAACACCATAACTCTCTGTATAAAATTTATCTAAGTTTGATTTTTATGTCCAGAGTTATATGTTTGTGTTATCTTTCATCCAAAATTGGTTTCAACTCATTTGAACAACCAGAACTCAAGATATTTCAATTTTACCAAAGTGTGTCAAATTCTGACCTGTCAACATTACTGACTTGGAAACCCTATTTTAAAGTGAGATATGGACCTTGGTCAAAACATGAACGTTGTAGAAAATATGTATATCCATCTACCCACCAAAAATGAGAACATAATATTGAGGTTTGATAGGTCAAAACCCATTTTAAAGTCTCTGTTGAATTTCAGCCTCTGAGGAACATTCTGTCACATTTTTGTATAGCCCAAAATACCTATTTTTAGTGACCTATTCCAAAAGTGGTCTACATGAACATTATAACTAAAATATTGAAGTATTTGCTACCCAAAAATCAGACCTTAACTCCTCGGTATGATACCCCAAAACCGTTTCAAACTCTCTGTCCAAAACCGACTCTGTTGAGTTTTGGCGGCTAACAGAACCCACTTTTTAAAATGGCCAAAAAGTATAGTTTATTTCAAACAACCACCCTTAGCTAAACACATGAAACTTGTAGGAGACCTGTTAAACTAGAAAATACTAAAAAATGGAATCATTTGAACTTACTTTGATATCCCAAAACCGAGAACAACATAATCTAGTTTTTGGTAAAAATCTGGAGTAAATGGTGAACCATTTTTGCTTAGAATGAAATGTTCACCCTATTGCCTTAGGATTTTACCTTGGTGTTAAACATGAGAATTGTAGGATATAGTTTTATCTAAGTGATGTACAAAAATCATAACTTAATTCCAAGTCTAGATGGCCCAAAAACTGTCGCCCCTTTTAATTTACTACTTGATTTTTGGACTTAAAATTTCTAAGTGTATGTTTGAGTACCCTTGTTGTGAGACGCGAGTTCTATTTGATGATCAAATTGAATTAATTGATTAGTGCTTTTAAGAGAATATATGATGATTTAGAACCCATGCTATCCTCTTTGAATCATATCTTGAGAATTGTAATTCATGCTTCACATACTTGTACTTTATATTTTGCGCGTTATACCATGAATTTTGCCATGCTAGTTGATGCCATTCTGTAGATGGTTATATTTGAGATTCATATCATACTTTATTGACATTGTCACTTGCATCCTGGCATATTGGAGTCCATCTGTGAAAACAGTTGTTGCGATGGGCTGTGTTGAGATTATTCTTCTTGGTTCTGTATCTAGGGCGTCCCTGGTTGCCATTTTTCAAAAATGTTTTAGGATGTATTCCCCTTGTACATCTCGGGTTCGTCCCCGATGTTACAAAATTATTTTTTTTCACCCTAGGTGCGTCCCCCGTATTTGAAATGGTTTATCGTGAATACTGTTGGGCACCATGAATTCGTCGCTAGCATTCTGGTTTCGATAGTTTAGATTTTTGGGTAAGTCGGAGAGAGCCTAATTTGGCTGACCTAATCCCACTACGGTGGTAATTCAGAGATAGCCTAATTATGGCTGTCCTAAATCCCCAATTTTGGTACTTTGCTTTGTGTAATTCGGAGATAGCCTAATTTAGCTGACCTAATCCCACTGCGGTGGTAATTCAGAGATAGCCTAATTCGGTTGACCTATTCCCATTGGGTAATTCGGAGGCCCTAATTTGGTTGACTTAATCCCACTGCGGTGGTAATTCAGAGATAGCATAATTTTGGCAGACCTAAACCCCTTATCTTGGTACTTTGCATCGGGTAAGTCGGAGATAGCCTAATTCGGCTGACCTAATCCCATTGGGTAATACATGAGGCTTCCTACTGTCGAAGTATAAAGAACCGCCTTCATCTTCTCTATCTCATAAGGTCTCTTAGGATACTGATTCTTAGATAAAGTGATTCCATGCCTGAAAGGGAGAAACCCTTTCTTGGAATCCTGCATGCTAAAACGAACAAGGATATCATCGATATACTTTGCTTGTGATAAGCCCAGTATCCTTTATTTGGAATCTTGCATAAGCTTGATCCCAAGGATATGACTGGCTTCTCTCAAGTCTTTCATATCGAACTGCCCAGTTAACCATACTTTAACCGTAGATAATGCCCCCACAACGTTTTCGATGAGCAAGATATTGTCTACATAAAGTAATAGAAAGATCACCACGCTTCCGTCATGCTTCTTGTATACACAGGACTCATCCGGACTTTGATTAAAATCATAAGACTTTATAGCTTGTTCAAACCGAGTGTTCCAAGACCTCAATGCTTGCTTAAGTTCATAAATGGATCTATTAAGCTTGCACAACATCTGCTCCTGGCCATTTGTAATGAATCCGTTTGGTTGTATCATATAGATACACTCGTCAAGACTTTCATTAAAAAAAGCTATCTTGACGTCCATTTGGCAGATTTTGTAATCAAAATGAGCGGGAATGGAAAAGAGAATCTGGATAGACTTAAGCATGGCTACTGGTAAAAACGTTTCCTCATAATCGATCCCTTCTTTCTGAGTGAACCCTTTAGCAATAAGCCTAGCTTTGAAGGTTTCAACCTTCCCGTTTACTCATCTCTTCTTCTTGTAGATACACTTACATCTAATAGGTTTTATCCCTTCGAGTGGTTCTACAAGTTGCAAGACCTGATTGGAATACATAGATTCTATCTCTAAATTCATAGCCCTTTGCCAAAGATCTGCATCTTTGTCTTTTAGTGCTTCATTGTAGTAACAGGGATCGGTATCCAGTTCTATCGGGATCTTATCAAATGACTCTCCTAAGAACATATGCCGATCAGGTTGATGAGCAACCCTTCCACTATGATGAGGCACTACTTGTGTCTGTGTACTAGCAGTAATAGGTTATGCAGAATCTGAACCCTGTTCATCATTACGATGAGGTAATGGAATATCAGTGACTTGTAGTTCCTCTCCCGTTCTACTGGTATTTTCTCTCAGTTCTTTCAGAATAATTTTTCTATTTGGGCATGTGGTTCATAATATAATTCTCTTCCAAGAATCGGGCATTGGTGTTAACAATGACCTTTTGATCCTTAGGATTATAAAATAAATCACCATTCATTTCCTTGGCATACCTCATAAAGAAATAGACTTCTGTCCTCGATTCCAATTTACTCGCTTTCCCTTTCAACACATGTGCTGGACACCCCCAAATTTGAATGTGTTTCAGACTAAGTTTACGCCTGGTCCATAGTTCTATGGGAGTAGAAGGTACTAACTTAGAAGATACCATGTTCAGAATGTAAGCTAGTGTCTCTAAAGTGAGTCCCCAAAATGAATCTAGTAAACCTAAATAACTCATCATTGACCTTACCATCTCCATAAGAGTCCTATTCTTTCTTTCTGCTACACCATTCTGCTGCGGAGTGCCAGATGCAATCAACTGGGATGTAATTCTCTCTGATGACAAGTAATCCTTAAACTTTCCAAATAGGTATTCTCCACCACGGTCGAATCGTAGTGGTTTGATACTTTTACCCAGACGCTTCTCCGCCTCCGCCTTGAATTCTTTAAATTTTTCAAAGTATTCAGACTCACGGTGCATCAGGTAAATGTATCCATACCTTGAGTAGTCATTAATGAAACTGATAAAGTACTCAAAGTCACTTCTAGTCTGGATTGTTATAGGACCACACACATCAGAATGAACTATCTCCAACGGTTCTTTAGTTCTATAGCCTTTGGCCAAAAAGAGCCTCTTGGTCATCTTATCCTCTAAGCAAGATTCACAGATTGAACGTGCCTCCACTTTTAATGAACTCAAAGGTCCATCTACTACCAGTTTGTTTATTCTTTTTAAATTAATATGACTCAAGTATATGTGCCAAAAAACGTTTGGTTCATTAAAGAAGGAAACTTTCTCTTATATGGTAATATAGATGTATTATTTGTTTCAATTAGTTGCAGTATAGGAGAGATTGGAGTAATAATATAAAGATCATCCACGAATATACCAAAACAGATAACCTGATTATTATCCTTAATAACCACAGGGTTATTAAAATAAACCAAATATCCGTCTTTAGCCAATCCAAAAATGAAAAATAAGTTCTTTCTAATGGCAGGTATATAAAGATATTCTCTCAATATTAAAATCCGATCTCTACTAAAACTGAGAGTGACATCTCCTACTGCAACTGCTCTTACTTTTGTATTATTGTCCATATGTAGGTAAATCTCCCCATTACTAAGTTGTCGAGTTTCTTGAAACCCCTACAATGAGTTGCAGATATGATTAGTGGCTGCCATATCTACACATCAGGTACCGGTAGATAACACTACTAAATATGTTTCTACAACCAGTGAAAAAAAATTACCATGTTTGTTCTGCCTTCTAAAAAATATTGGACATAACTTTTTCCAGTGCCGGGTCTGATTGCAATGAAAACATCTTTCGTTCAGCTTTTTTATACCAGTCTGTGGCCTACTAATTACCTTGAAAATCATGTCTCCCTATTTCTGAACCTTTTTTTTTCATGTCTTTCAGCCCCGAGGAAGAACCGTTTTCTGAAACAGACACATTTTCTAATTTTGAAAAAATACCATTGGTAGTTAAAGCTATATCCAATTTGTATTTTCAGTCAACATAATTTGGTCCCGTAATTTTTTTTCTTTTAGTATTAAAGCGAGTGGGTTGAAAGTAATTTTAATCCTGAGAATCGCATAACTAAATAAAACCGTTAATTATGATGACCAAAATTTTGAATTTATTTTAATTTGGTTCCCTCTACCATTTTAAAATTAATTCGCCAGCAGCCTAATAATCTGTTAATAGCATGCCACGTTTGGTGGACGTCTACTATCCACCATAAGACCAGACAGCCAATTCCTTTTAATTTTACTATCTAGGAAAATTACCATGCCAAGTAAAAATTAAATAGCTGACATAACTTCGGTCTAGTATATAATAGCAGTGACTCAATTGGAGAGGATACTATTATAAACAGATAAGTGTTAACCATCACCTAATTCCAATTTAATCGCTTCGCAATGAACCTTTCAGTTGGAGAAGTGATCCACACTAATAATTATATAGAATTTTCCCTAAAGGAGGTTTATACTAGCGATAACGCAATTAATTTGTCCGTTGGGGAGGAAGGTCTTACTGCCAACACGCAGGGTTTAATTGCATCGCTTACAAACTGGTGGTAGAGACAGTAGAATTTATCCATGAATAAATTTTCTCTTCCACTTAGATTTTTAAAATATTTTTTAGAGTTATAAAAATTTGTTTAATTAAAATAATTTTATTAATTTCGAAAGTCACACGATCTGAAAGAATCAAACATCTTTTCGTGTACATGATTCCAAAGATTCTGGATTATCAAACTATCTTTTCGTGTTTAAATGCGTAACAAATAAAATTTAATAAATGTACAGTTTTTCCTCCGGCCTTTCAACTAAGGTAGTGATTAAAGGCATTTATTTATTTTATTTTTCGTTCCACATTTTTTAAAAAATAATAATTTATTTC
>JAULJZ010127911.1:0-32051 GCA_032270985.1 Heliamphora pulchella | reverse complement strand
AAATTAACCCGATCGCTCCAATAGAGAGAAGTGGAGTTTAGAAAGATCGGGGATCCAAGCGAGGTACCTGGATTGCCTGGGAATCCTCAAGTCGGGAAATGAGCTCAAATTGTCCAATTCTTGAGGGGTGATCCAACCAATGTAGCCTTCAATGTAAGTATGGGAGATTAGGGACTCAGTATCTCGGCAAGGTATCGGTGTCGGGGCTCGGGATCACTAGGTATTTCGGCTGAATCTCTCCCGCTCAAAATTGATTCTGAAAACGTACGCCGGGGTACGGTATTTATAGAATTCTTCAACCAATGAGGTGCTGCCACGTTTTGGGACACGTCAGGCCATTTTGAGTTGGCGGCCGCCACAATGCAAGTTGGCGGCCGCTGCATTGGAAAAGGTTCTATTGGCGGCTGCCACAATGTGAGTTGGCGGTCGCCATGTTGTAGTTGGCGGCCGCAACTTTTTGCTAAAGTTTCCAAGAGGTTCTATTGACGGCTTCCACAATGAACATGGCGGTCGCTACTTCTGACAATGACTTGGGAAACAAGTTATCGATGGTTTGGTATAATTTTATTAATTTTGAAGGTTTTTGATGACTGGGTTCAAATACCGAGCTTGGATCACCTCCCGAGGATCGTACTGAGGTACTATTCCACCTGTTTTCATCATCAGATTCACCTAAGATTAGGTGGCGTCAAATTGGGGTGTCTACAGGTATCGAGAATATTAACGTCGGGAGATGAGTTAAGCATTCAAATCAGAAATCGCAATAAAGTTTTCATAATTACAAATACCGCTGAGAGATTTGCTTAATTGTGAAAATTGCTGGATGGGTATCTGAGTTACACTATAAGTCTTTATCATAATTACTTTACAGGTCCCTGCTGTAACCCTATAAATATGCAAGTAGGATAAACCATATTCACAACTTGTCTTTAAGAGTAAAGTTGATCAAGTTCTGTCGGTACAAGTTCTTGAATGATCGTAGCCCACACTACGTTCGGGAATCGCATCAGAAAATATAGTAGAAGGTTTTACCAGAGCTTTAAGTTAGAATCAAAAGTTCGTAGTTGGAGAATCGACCAAAAAGGTATTCATCTAAATTAACTGTGGTGGCACTGGCTATATTTTGATCGTTTGACATCAAAAAGGTTTATCTGGAGCCCATTTCAGCGATTGCCCATCCAGTTATTTTTATCGAAAAATCGTTTACCAAAACAATGATCTGGGCAGTTTTGCCTCCAACACTATAAACACCCCAATTTGATCCCGCCTAATTTTAGGATGGTCCAGGTGAATCTGATGATGAAATTAAAGAAAATGGTACTTATAAATGATCCTCGATGAATGATCCGAGCTCAGTATCCAAACCAAGTAAGCCAAATCTTTGAACCAGTGAACCCACAATGTCCAAACCTCTAGCCGCCAACTTGAACCTAGAGCCACCACCTTGCATTCTTGCATTGTGGCGACCGCCAACTCCAACCATAGGGCCGCGCCACCTTGCACAGTGGCGACTACCATAAGAAACCCTTGAAAACTTCATTTTTGTGGCGACCACCAACTCCAAAAACCTTGACGTGTCCCAAAAATTGCTAGTATCTCATTGGCTGATGAACTCTATGAATACTGTACCCCTAGTACATTTTTTAGGACAAATTTTGAGAGAGGGGTACTATGCCGAAGTACCGAGAGAGTACGAGTCTTAACGCGAACATCCTGTTGCTTTGTCGAAGTACGAGTCTTAGTACACCGATACTTTACTGAATTCTTGATTCATCAACTGGAATTTGAACATTCCGTGAGGATTGGACGGTTAATCACCATTTTCGACTTAAGGATTCACCTAGATTGTAGCGATTCAAGTATTTTGTCTAGATCTCCGACCTTTTTTTCTCTATTTCTTCTCTTTTGGAGTGGTCGAATTAACTACAATCCTTTATGATGCTTGTATAGTGATCTAGTTATTCTATTTAGTTTGCAAAATTGTAAGCATGTGATTACCCATGATAAGCATGATTAGTTTAGGTTAATTTGATTGATATTTGTTACCATCCAAGTAATCTTAATTTCACTTTATCCACATTGCACATTTGTACCTAGTATATTGTTAATTACACCATTCATTAAAATAGTGCCAACATGCTCCACGATTGTGATTTTCAATATCACTATTGTTATATTTAGGCACTAACATCAATGTGGTTGTAATAATTAATATTACGCTCACATATTATATTCTCTTTGTTATGTGGGTGATTGTTGCATTTCTATGTAATAATTGTCACATTCTTGTTTTGTTTTAGTTTAATTTTGGTTCTATATCATCATTTTACTACTTATCACATTTTTTTGATTTTTAGTATATGACTCGCAATAAAATCTTGGTATGTTTAACATCTAGAGAATTTTAAGATATATATTTTTTCTTTTTTGAAGCCATATTATGCTTATTTTAGGATATTGCATGTGGTTACCTTTATGTGATAAGATTTGACTTTAATGAATTTTTTTAAGAACATCTCTTCATTTGATATCATGTTTAAGATAGTTTAGGTTATTTGGTGCTATTACATGTGATTTGCTCCATGTATCATTTAGTTAGAAATTACATGTTGTAGAACTTAGGATTTTCTTTTGTTACATGTTTTGTTTGGCATTCTATATACATATATTATGTATTTTTTTATTTTAATTTTGAATGTTCTCTCTTTGCCCCCATCTTCTGTATTTGCATGCATTTGAGAAATATAATTAAGAACTAATGATGATTAGTAGAGAACAAGCTCATGGTCGGCGAACGGGGTGCCTAACACCTTTTTCAGTTCGTACCTTTGCCTCCGGACCCTTGTTTTCTCTGGTTAATATTTTAAAGATCAGTAGTCTATTTTTGTTTTTCTTAGTTTTTCTCAAAAATTAAGTGGCGACTCTATTTTTCACAAAAAGGGTTTTCAAACTTTCGGTTTTCAAAGGTGTTAAAATATTTTCTAAACATTTCTTGAATTCCTTATTTTTGAACCAAAACCCTAAATCCTGGCGCCACAAAGAGGGAAAGTGATCTTTCTGGCCTTCATCACATAAGCTCTTTATCTATTGCAGTTGTCGACATTTACGACTGATCAAATGGTATTTCTATGTGGAGGAAAAATGACCCTAGTGGATAAAGAAGTTCAAAAAAAATTGAAGGAGTTAGAAGAGAAAAGATCTGCCCAAGGCACGGGTAGCTCATCCGCACCACCTCCCAAGAGGCCCAAAGTTTCTGTTTCCAAACACAAAACACTGCCCAAAGACCTTAATGTCTCTACATTCAAAGAATTCACCCCTAGCGCGGTGACAACGAAAACCATCGGTGGAACAAAGGACAGAGATGCTGACAAAAGCTCGTCTAATCAGCAAACCGTTTCTGTTGATCTTGATAAGATTCCCATAGCCGAACGTCACAAAATGAAAAAATTCATCGCTCCACCCTCCGCTGCCCAGAAGTCAATTTTTGCTTCTCCTCCCTTCTCTATCTTCATCGACGGGGACTCTGGCCTCAAGATGATCATGGAATCCATACCTCCCATCGACAAGGATGCCATGGATGCTCTGACTGTCAATACCGTAGCTGACTGGTTTCACCAAGAGGCTGCTAAGGTCAGTTCTCTTCATTGTTGCATATATAGTGTTATGGGAAAAAAATTTACTAAGCTCTATTTTCCTTCCCTTTCTCTGGTCAAAGGCAATTGCTCTAGCTCATCATGCTGTCTTGAGAATGCAGAAGTACTTCTCTGCCTTCCAGGAGTTCGAGAAAAAGGCAATTTCTGCTGCTCGGAATATTACCCTTTTGAAGGAAGACAATTCTCGCTTGAAGACCGAGCTTTAGAAGGCCAGAGATTTGATAGACGGGTTAAATCAAGCAAAGAAAGAAGCCCTTGGTAAAATGGGCGTCCAACAGAGCCAAATTCATGACCTTTAGTCAATGTATGATGCCCTGGAAGAATCTGTTGCAACGAAGAAGGTCGCAGCAGTGGAGGACTTGAAAAGATCTAAGGAGATGGAGGCGTTAGTGACCAACCGGATTGCAGAGCACATGGAATCCTTGGAGGTGAAAGTTCAGTTGGCCGAACAATATGAGAATAGGCTTGAGACCTTCCGTGCTATGGCGCTGAATGCCTTCTCTGGTCAGGATTTCTCTATGATCAAGGTAGAAGAAGATGATGCTTCCCTGGTCAGCTCTCCTGTGGAGGATTATGCCGGGGAAGAAATCCAGTCTGGTTATGCCGATCCCTAGATGATTACTATCTCTCTCTCTCTCTCTCTCATGATAGAAACACTGTTATTTTTTTTAAAAAAACTTGGTGATGGTTTCTTGGGTGCTTACTCTTAAAACTCTTTTACTTTTTTTTAGAATTTGGTGGTGATTGACTTTGATGGTAAGTACACATGACTAAGAAGTGTTTGCTTGCAAAACTTTGCCTGTGTTGGGTGTATTTTACCTCGTATTACCTTTGGTTATTTGAATGCATACTTATTGTTTGATAATTAATTATGGATGCACACCTGTGATATGCCCACTCCTAAAACTTAGGTCTAGGCTTTCGTATGATTGGTCCAGCCCTCTGACCCTTAAGTCTAAGCCTTTCGTAGTCGATAGCTGATCACCTCGTGATTTGCTCAACCCTCTGACTAGTAAGTCAAGATTTTCGTAGTCGGTAGTTGATCACCATATATGATCTGCTCAGCGCTCTAACCCTTGGGTCCAGGGTCCAGGCTCCTGTAGTGATTAGCTGATCATCTTGTGATCTGCTCAGCCCTCTGACCCTTGGGTCCAAGCTCTCATAGTTGATAGCTGATCATCTTGTGATCTGCTCAGCCCTCTAACCCTTGGGTCCAGGCTCCTGTAGTGATTAGCTAGTCATATTGTGATATGCTCAGCTTACTTATTATTGAAATTCACAGTATTTATGAAATGTGAAATAAAACTCTGATATTCATTCAAAAATGATGTATACTTATACAATTCTTATTCAATTAGAAGTCGCCGTTTGACAAAATTTTCACTATCTCTTAGGGGTAATACCTCTTCAGGTACTTTGCATTCCATGGACGGGCTAGCTCCTTTCCTTTCATTGTTTGTAACTTATAAGTTCCTTCGCCGCATCTGAGCATGATCACATAAGGTCCCGCCCAATTAGCTCCCAACTTCCCCTTTGAGGGATTCTTGGTGTTTGGCAATACCCTTATGAGCATCAGATTGCCTGGGCTAAACTTTCTTTCTTTCACATGAGAGTTGTAATACTTCTTAGCTCGTTCCTGATACACCGCTGCTCTATCCCTAACTTCCTCCAGCAAGTTCAGCTGTGCCCTAAGCTCTTGATGATTCGTGTTCAGGCCAAAATATTCCGCCCGATCTTTACTAGAATTACTGCCTCGTGTTCGAAAGTAAGAGTCCATGGAATTTTCCCTATTGGTGTTCGAACAGTGGTTCAATAGGCTCATAACACATTAGGAAGCTCTTCCAACCATAGGCTCTTTAAGTGACCCAACTTAGTCTTGATGATCTTGAGTAATGTTCTATTTGTAACTTCTACCTGCCCAATAGATTGGGGATGCGATGGAGAGGCAAAGTGTAGCTGTATGCCGAGCTCTTCACAAAACCCCTTGAACATGCAATTGTCAAATTGCTTACCGTTGTGAGTGACTTACCTAGGGATTCTATATCGGCACATAATAGTTTTCCATACGAACTAAGTGATGTTTGCCTTGGTTATCTTTGCCAATAGCTCTGCCTCTACCTACTTGCTAAAATAATTTATTACCACCACCAAGAATTTCATTTGTCTCTTTGCCATAGGTAATGAGCCTACTAGATCTAATCCACATTGCTCGAAGGGCCAGGGGCTGGTCAGCACCATCATCTCTGCGGGCAGTTGTCTGATCATGTTTGCAAAAGGTTGACATTTTTCACATTTTCTTACAAACATTTTCGTGTCTGCCAGCAAAGTTTGCCAGTAATATCCTGCGCGGATAATTTTTCCTGCCAATAACCTAGCACCAGCGTGATTTCCACAACTCCTTCATGGACCTCTCGGAGTACATATTGAGCTTTCTCTTCAGACACACACCGCTAGTAGGGGCTTGAGATTCCTTTTCGGTAAAGTGCTCCATCCAAAATAACATATTTTGCCACCTTAAACTTTAGCTTTCTGGGCAATTCACCCGTTTCGAGGTACCGCATGATCGGCTCTGCCTAGGATATGATTCTGACTTCCATGACTCCTCCCTTATTGCTCATACTGGTTACACTTGAGTGATATGCAACTTCTGTTATAACCCCCTCTTTTGCTGTGAATGCTTCGAAAGATGCCAGTTGTGCCAACTGGTCAGCCTCTTGGTTGTTTTCTTGTTGTATCTGTGAGAGAGTCACATGTTGGAATTTCCTTATCAGATTGTCCACTAACTTCTTGTACTCCTTGAGTCGATCTCCCTTGACTTTGTACTCTTCTTTCGTTTGGTTCACAACTAACTGAGAGTCAATTTTTATCAAGACTCGATTAGCACCGCATGCTTTCACTACCCTAAGCCCCCACAGCAAGGCTTCATACTCGACTTCATTGTTGGTCACCGGAAAGTTGAGTCGGACCGCATATTTGATTTGGTTTCCATACGGAGATGTGAGGATTAAACCTATTCCTTCAACCTTTTTTCGTGCGGACCCATCGATATCAAGTACCAATACTTTTTGGTAATCAAGTTGTGGGCTACCTATTTGATTATGTGGCTCATTGTCATTGCCCTCTTCTCGACCAATCCTACTTAACTGAGCGTCCCATGTGAATTCGGTGACAAAGTCTGCCATGACCTATCCTTTCATTGTTGTCCGTGGTCTATATTATATGTCAAATTGGCTCAACTCGATTGCCCACTGCATCAGTCTCCCTAAAGCTTCAGGCTTTTGTAAGACCTTCCAAAGCTGATGATCAGTGAAAAGGACTTTGGTGTCGGCTTGAAAGTATGGTATGAGCTTCCTGGATGTTACGACGAGGGCAAAAACTAATTTATCCATGTTAGGGTACCTACCCTCTACCCTTAAAAAGGCTCTGTTGGCATAGTATACTGGTCTTTGAAGTCCTTGGTCTGACCTGATCAGTGCTGAGCTAACCGCAATCGTAAACACCGCCAAGTATAAATACAGTTCTTTATGGGGAACGAGATTTGAAAGGAGAGGGGGTATGGTTAAATACTCCTTTAAGTTCAGAAAAGCTTGCTGGCACTCCTCCGACCAAACAAAGGCTTTCTTGAGAATCTTGAAGAATGGTAGGCATTTATCAGTGGCTCTTGACACAAAACGATTCAGTGCTACTACTCTCCCGGCTAATGTTTGCACATCTTTGATGCTTTCGAGGGGTTTCATGTCTAGGATCACCTTTATTTTGTATGAATTAGCCTCTATCCCACGTTGGCTGACCATGAAACCCAGAAACTTTCTCGACAAAACACCAAACGCATATTTAGTGGGGTTAAGTTTCATAGCGTATTGTTGAAGGATAGAAAATACTTCGAACAAGTCAGCCTTATGCTGCTCAGCCTTTTTGCTCTTTACTAACATATCATCAACATATACCTTTACATTTCGACCGATCTGTTGCTCAAACATCGCATTGACCAATCGTTGGTATGTAGCACCAGCGTTCTTATGCCCAAATAGCATTACTCTATAACAAAATAAACCTCCGGGGGTAATGAAAGCAGTCTTCTCTTGATCGAGAACATGCATTAATATCTGGTTATAACTAGAAAATGCGTCCATGAAGCTTAATAGCTCATGACTTGCGATCAAATCTACGAGAAGATCTATTCGTGGGAGGGGTAACTGTCCTTAGGGCATGCTTTGTTTAGATCGGTGAAATCAATGTACATTCTCCATTTTCCATTTACCTTTTTGACCATTACCACCGTTGTCTAGCTCTTCTGGGTACTTGATTTATCTGATAAAGCCTACGGCCTTTAGCTTGGACACTTCCTCCTTGATAGCCTCGTTTCGTTCGCGAGCAAAAACTCTCTGTTTTTGCCTGATCGATTTGAACTTTGGGTTGACATTGAGGCGGTGGACCATGACGACAGGGTTAATGCATGTCATGTCTTCGTGCAACCAGGCAAAGACGACCTTATGCTTTGATAAAAATTGGCTGAGTTGTTGCTTGAGTTCTTTAGGCAGCTGAGCTCCGATTTTCAATGTTCTCGTCGGATCAAAATCAATGATAGGGATATCTTTTAAATCCTCCGCTAGTTCTCCCTGGCACACACCCTCCTTTCGGGCTTCAATTTCTTCGATGCTCAAGGCTTCCTTAGTGGTGTATTCCCGTAATGAAGTAACATAACACTCACGGGTGGACTTCTAATTACGTCAGGAATAGCCTGTTCCCTAATCAGTGGGAAATTTAGGCAGTATGTGATAGGTGGAAGTTATTGCACAGAACTAGTTGAGTGCTGTTCGACCCAGTGTGATATTTATGCAGAAGGGCTGTCAATGACCAGGAACGTTAAGAGTTTTGAGAGTTTTATTCGACCGTCACCTATGGTTACAGGCAATTGAATTGAGCCCAGAAGGTATACCTTATCCTCGGCAAAGCCGACTAGAGGGGAAACCATGGGCTGGAGTTTGTTTCGATCGATGATCATTTGTTCAAAAGCATTTGCGAATAAAATATCTACGAAACTCCCATTGTCCACCAGAATTCATCTGACCATGTGATTACTAATCGGCAAACTGATTACCAAAGGATCATCGTGTGGTTGCTGGATGTCCCGTCAAACTGCATCAAAGAACGAAATGGTATATTCGGCTGAGTTAAGGCCCTCTAACCTGAGATCTTGGTCGTGTGGTTTCCTCTGGTCATCCCATAGCCATTTTGTGGGGGTCTTTCTGGATGATCTAGAGGTACCTCTGGCGGCGAATCCCCCTACAATTGTTATGATCTCTAAATGTGGCTGATCACGTCGCTCAAGACTTCTGTCAGTGCGACGCTGATCAGGACGTCTGGGTTCCCTGTCATGCACTGGTCAGTCACGGGCCAGGAAATGATCGAGCTTTCCATCTTTAATTAGCTTTTCCCTCAAATCAAAACATTAGTCGGTGTCATGACCATCGTCTTTATGAAAACGGCAGTACTTACTTTTGGAATGCTTCTCGGGAGGTGTTTTTACCTTAGCTGGCCACTTCAATTTTGGGTCTCGCTTGATGTAGAGTAAAACTTGCTCCAGCGTCGCAGTGTAGGGAGTATAGTGCCAGTACTTTGCATCGTTTTGCCTCTTGGAAGGCAAATCGGTTCTTTGATCCTTGACCTGATCAGGATAACCCCTATTAACTTTCTGATCAGGCTCTCTACCTTTTCTCCACCTTGACCAGTCCATCTGATGGCTTAACATGCCTCGCGTCCACAGCGTCCTCGGCGTTCATATGCTTCTGAGCTTTAACCATCAATTCAGCCATATCGGCTAGTGGAGTTTAGATAACGAGAACAAAAACCTTGATGTCAATAAGGCCCCCATGAATGCTGCCAAAGCGACCTTATCGTCGACCTCATCAACTTGCAAAGCTTCATGATTGAATCGATTCACAAAGTCTCTCAGACTCTCGCCCTTGGCCTGTTTGATGTTAAGGAGAAAGATTGCGGGTTTTCGGTGCTGGTGACCTCCAATGAAACGATTTACAAATAGTTTACTCAATTGAGGAAAAGAGCTAAAGGTCTCCGGTTTAAGCTTGGTAAACCACAGCTGAGCTAGACCTCGTAGGGTGGTTGGGAATGCTCAGCACATCACTTCTTCTGGCACAACGTGTAAGTACATCATGGATTTATAAGTATCCAAGTGATCCTAAGGATTTGAAGTGCCGTCAAACATGTCTACCTGAGGCATTTTGAACTTGAAAGGCAGGGGAGTATCCACGATTGCTCGTGTAAATGGTGATCCCATTTTGTGAACCAAATCCTCGAGCGTGGAAGGAGTGTTTGCTCTAATGGCCTCCATAACTTCATTGATTTGGGCTTTAACCTCATGAATTTGCGCATCCAACGTTGTTGAAGCTGCTGAAGGTTCTAGTTCATTGTGTGGAACGTGTAGTTCCCCTCCTTGATTGAGCGATAAATTGGGATTGACCTTACCCACCACCTCTTCCTCCACAACGTCTCATAAAGGGAGATTACGAGCCACACTATCTCGATCGATGGGTTGTCGATCAATTGGGGGGGGGGGCGCTACACTTTGCACCCTGATGCGCTGCAAGAGTTCCTGGTTCTGTTGAACTAACTCGAAAATGCCTTTCATGAGATGATGAAGTTACTCTGAACTAGGGCAAGACGTTGTGAGCCGTCAAGTTCCTCCTCTGCAAGAGGTAGTTCCCCTCGATTCGCATCCTCCACCAAGGATCTCGTTTGGACCGTCTGAAAAATGACACGCCAAGTAAAAGAAGGAATCCCACAGACAGCGCCAATTGATGGTGTCCAATCTTCATACGATCATCACGAGCAATTCCTAACTCTGGAACAGATGAAGACCTCGTTAAAAAGCACACTGGAGGAACTCCGGTATAACCTCTCCGACGAGCAAGTCAATTTTTAGGTTTTTCTTGGAGATGAAGTTAGGGAGAATATCCAAAGAAAGAGACGTGCCTTTCTGTTAGTGGAGTGTTCGTTATAACGATCCCTGACGACTGACGTCACACATGCCACGTGTAATTTGGTTATAACTGTATCATGATTGCATTGACCCTCTACCTGACGTGTCGTGTATAACACTTGCCCGTATATATATATATATATATATATTGCTGACCACTTATGACTGACCAATCATGAAAATGATCAGCATTTGTCTTCTAGCCAAATTCGAATTCTTACATCCCTATCAAATGTCATGTTTATTGCCTGGGATGGATTTAGGGTGATAGAAGGAAAAAGTAATACTCTTAGGTTTTATATATTTTTTGGCATAAAATAAATAAAATTATGTATAACAAATTATTATTTGTATCATGTTTGGAAAGTATGGAGTAGATAGTGAGATCTAAATTGAATAATAATTTTTGAACTAATAAAACCAAGAGATCGGGATACCATTCTTCTACTTTTTATTCATTCTGACCTTGCAGTTATGATCACTCGATTCAAGGCAGTGGACATTTCAACACCTCAAGAAATTGGCACATTGACAATGCTAGAACCCTATTTCTCTCGCTATTTCTCAAAGAATGGTTCGACGGGTTTCACAAAGAAAATTGTATGAAGTGCGGAGATGGAGTCTTCCACCCTGCTCTGTAGCTGTCTATTATAAACGTGTAGTAGTTTCGCTCTCTATCACATCCATTGAAATGGCGGTTTCGGTTGTAAAGTCCGCAATTGTTATTTAGTGTATCATGTAGTTCTGCACTTGTTTTTGGTTTTTGAATCTGAACTTTGGTTTTGAGATTTTTACCATTGATCTTATGAAACATAATTGTCGGGTTATTTACCGAAGAGGCATCAAACTTCAAACTTTTTCTTGGTTGATTCTCCCTTCTTCTGTTCCTCACTTGTGTGTTACCAACTCTTTTATCAGATTGTGCATGGAAAAAGAAAAGAAAAAGAACGAAAGGGATAATTATTAGTCACAAGTCTAATTCTTAGACATTAAGCATTAATTCGTTTGGCTATCGGTTTTAAGTTTGTTTAAAACCTCGTCTTTTTTTTTTACTTTTGGTTTAAAGTTCAAAAAGTCTCATTTTTTAACTCCCAGCTTTTAGCCTATTTATTTTTTGGCTTTTTGATTTTTTCATGATAATTTTTAATTTTATCCTTCTATAAAATTACACAAATTCTAACCAAACAATAATATTCTAGCTTATTTAGGCTGAAGGGCAACCATGAAATTTCACATTGAGTTTATTTGACTTTTTTAGTGGTTTAAGAGTCATGGTTTTTCCAACTGAACTTTTTGACTTTTTAACTTAAAATGGCTTAAAATTAAAAAGTCGACTTAAAACCAAGTTACCATACGAAGGCTAAATAGGGACTAATCAGTCAAGCATAATTAGTTTTCAAAAGATTGTGACTAAATGTATTTAAAAAATAGAGTAAGAATAATCCCCTTACAAATACCTCAAATACGACTAATCACTAATTAACCCTAACAAAAACCTCATTTAATTCTTGTTGAATAGGTTGCTTGTACATAAAGTAATATATTTAACAAGATCAATGTATATAAAAACAATAGTTTTTCAAAAAAATTGGGTGGGTCATGACTTTGCCTGCCCCCTTTTCCCTGCCCTCCGACACTCACATTTTAATTATTACGGATTACGATTTACATGAGGTCTTTTAAATATAAATACTTTTTTTCTTAATTATTACAGTTATATGTACAACTTTTTATGCATTTTGTACAAACTTTTAATGCGTATAGTATATGTACTTAGTAAAAAAGTGTGGATTTAGCATCTCCTTTTTACATGCTATATTAGAACATAAGTTTTAAAGTTGACAACCTTAGAAATTGTTTTCATAGTTTTTCTTTTTAGTAAATAGTATGACAGTACACTCTGTTTACATATTGCTTTTTTTTCGGTGCAAAAATAATTTTTGACTTAAAAATGGGTTACCTTATGATTTTTTTTCGAGATTGTTTCACCAAACAAATTTTCAGTTTTTTTTTATAAAATGAAACAAAAAACGAAAAACTATACAAATGTGACAGATTTCATTTGCTTTTGTTATTTTAAGCATCTTGAAAGTCTATGATTTAATCATAAAGCTAAATGACTAGTCATATAAGAACACAATAATTTTGGCATTTTACAATTAAAAAATTGATGCTTTGTTTGTTTCGATATAACATATTTTCATTAGAAAAATATTTTTATTGTGTGTTTCGTTACGATTTCAAAAATACTGGTGCTAGTGGATGTAGTAGTGTTGAAATTGCTGACAGTAATGGTGGTGGAAGCAACGGTGGTAGTGACCTCTAGACCCCGGCCTTTTCCCCTGACTTTAAACCCTTTACACTATTGACCCATGGCTCCTTAACCCCCAAACCTTCGAACCTAGCCCTAACTCGAGACTCAAGAACCTAACATTCTGCCCATAACCCTCAACCCCAAGACGTTTGACCCCCATACACCTGACCCCAGACCCTTGACCCCTTGGCCCCTGGACCCCACATTCTCAGCTCCCAAAACTCGATACCAACCCACGGCCCTTGGCCCTAGGTCCCCGGGCACCGGGCCCCGACCCCCAACCCTAGGGTCCTAGATCATTGAACCCTTGGACCCCCAACCACTAAACCTCAAACCCTAAATCCTAATCCTCGGCTCATAGACCTAGACTCCAAAACCCAACACCTACCTACGGTTTGTGGCCCTCAACTCCCGACCCTTGTCCCTGACCCCCAAATCTTGGACCCCCCAAAACCTTGCATCCTTGGACCCTCCGATCCCCAAACCTTCAAAGCATAACCCTATCCTAGACCCCAAACCTTAGATCCTTGACCCTCGAACCCTAAACCTTGGCAATCTTAACCCTCGAACTCCTAAAAACCCTCAACACCAAAACTCTGACCCTGACCTCAACCACTGAATCCTAAACTCCGAAACTTAACCCCTGACTCCATACCCCCAAACCCTAAACCTCCAGACCCTTGGGCCCTTGAACCCCAGATCCCGTTAAAGCTGATATAATCAAATAGAATACAAATCAATTTATTGGTAAGAGGTCAAATAGTTTTCTTTCTTATTTGCACCAATACTTGACACGACTTGAGATTTATTTACAACTGTTAAAAGTTAGGATATTTAGAAAAATCAAGCTTATAGTTTTTACAATTGAAATTCTAAAAATAATATTTTTCTTGCACCGTAAAATTCAGAGGATAATACTTGTTTGAGACTAGTAAATTATTTTGATGCACAAATGACAAATCTTTAGTATGCAATCTTTTTGACGAGTTATTATTTTTTACAATAAAAAAATTCTACAAGTAACAAGCTCATATAGTTTATAAATAGTTAAAAGGCAATACTAGTATAGGAAAAGAAAAAATAATAATTACCCTAAAAAAAGAAAAAAAAAATGTCACATGAGCACGTTTCCATACATGAGACGAGTCAATTCCGTTTAAGAATGTTTTGGCGGGAGGGGTATTAGAAGTTCGGTAGAACAGGGGTTTGTCTCTTGAATTAAAGAATGGGTTGGGTTTCCTAATCTAGAGAGAGAAACAAGAAACAAGAACAAGAAATATTAGAGATAGATTTTGGTTAAACGCGTTTATGGAAACAGATTAGATTCCATTCGATCTGATCGTCCATTTCATTCAAAATCTTGACTTTACGGTTGGGATACACTAGAACGACGAGTGTAGAGATTGCATTAGCATAGAGTTCCTCCCAATCTCAATTTTAGACACCTCAGCGCAAGAACCCACGTCAGGAATCCAATCCATTGGAATTTAGGAAACCTACAGATATGTTTATATATACGCGTAGGTTCCCATTGTATTTCAGCACTTCTTCTCAAATTAACAGCACAAAGTTGTGCCCTCAATCATCCCCTGTTCATCTAACTTTTTCAAAGAAAGAAGAAGAAAGGAAGAAGAATGATGGAGGAAAAAACGAGATTTGTTGATTTTCTTGGTATTATTATGGCAGAGTACGATTTTTTTAAACTAGATCGCATGGTAGAGAAATTGGAAAGCTATCTTCTCAAGATGGACAACGAGAAGAAAATGGAGATCATAGAACGCATTATCATGAATCCCTTGACCGATGTTTTTAGTATAGAGTTAAAGAACTCAATCGAGAAGGCACCGATGTTTTTAGTATAGAGTTAAAGAACTCAACCGAGAAGGCACTTGATCACGAAGACAGAGCTAAGAAGTCACTCGAAAAGCAGAAACTTCCTGCACTATTGCCTGCCCCATCAATGTCCAAAAGATCAGAAGGAGACGAAATCAAGCCCTCCAAGTCCAATTACAAATCCGAAAGATTAAATGTTTAAGGTGGAGGAGGCTGTGGCGGTTAAGAAGCTTATACCTAGAATCAAGGTTGGGGCAAAAAGGCCACAGAGTGAAACTGAATATGGCGAGGAAGAAGAAAACACTGGCTGGGCAAAGAAGGGGCATTAAAGGCTAAGCATGGAACAAGACACAAAACATTAAACCCTAATTCCCATTTGTTGGGGGAAAATTGTAAGCAAATGAGGTATTTTGAGAAAATTTTCAGGAATTTGTTTCAATGATGAAGGTTTTGTAGTTAGGAAAATAAGTTCTTGATAGATTTTAAAGAAGAAGATGATGGTTGTAGCTTTACCTCTACCACTACTAGAGTAGCCATCAGAATTGCCTGCAAGATTCAAGAGATACATCCAAAACCTTAATGGTAATATGGTAGTTTTGGTGATTCAGAAGCCACTTCAACACATAGACCTCGACGGGAGACAGGGGCGTTTGTCTTTGCCTCTTGGTCAAATACGAAACAAATTTCTCAGTTGCAAAAAGAAGAAATTCCTCAGCACACGAACAAGACAAAAGGTCGTGCCAAAGATAAAAGTGCAAATAATTGAACCTGTGGACAACAAATATAGTGAATAGACCGTGTACCTAAGGAAGTTGGACATGGTTAAAAAATCAAGCAGCGTTAGCACAATGTACAATTTGGGCGCGGGGTGGAATGTGGTTGCGAAGAACAAGAAAAATGGTCTAAGTGAAGGCATGATAGTGCAGCTGTGGTCATTCCAAGTGAGCTCAGACCTGTGGCTTGCTCTTGTTAAAGTTGGTAGTGAATGATGCAATGAGGGCTGTGGGAGGGAGGAGGTGGCTTTTAATTAAATTAGATCTTTTTGTTCTTCTGTAACTATTATGTATAAGGAGTTTTCATTTTATGAGAGGTCTAACTGAAATTACAGGGTTTAAGATGTTGAGTTTTATTCTTTATTAACATTGGGCATGTTTGATGTCACAAATAATTTGTTGGTAAGGAGAACATATTTGATGCAGTGTGTTTTTGGATTAAATCACTTTTTTTTTTATATGATTCAATTGTTGAGGAGGCTGCATGAAAAGATAATTGGATCAATTGATACTAGAGCTTGTAGGCTCACAAAGAAATTGATTCTGCGTTGTAGAACTAGGAAGAACCTGTGCACTTTCACTTGTGCACCATCAATGATCTCGATCATCACATGAAATAATTATGCATTTCCTCTATTGTTGGGAACCCTGACTACATTGGGTTCCTATTCCCTGCTTAATCCTTGCACAACAGTTATGGATAGAATTCAATTTTATCCATGCTGCTAATTACTCGTTTCTTGAATCAGGACAAACCTAGTGCTGCATCTGTGAATTCTTTATGATATCTGAAGTTGTGTAGGACCTGCATTGTAATTGGTATGATCTTATAGGCAAACTCAGGAAACATCTGATGAGTAGATTGGACATTTACTTCTTAACTTCTTTTACTTTATTGCATTCCCTAATCATTTGTCCAATAATAGCAACAAGTTAGGTGAGATCTTAAATGATATCTGTGTGTGCTTTCCACATTTCGTTTTGTCAAAAAAGATTATAGTGCTAAGAATATTTATTTTAAATGATATCAGTGTTTAAAAGATTTAATTCATTTATGATCAATATGAGAAGAGGAATAAATTGAACTGGAAAAGCATGCATGTCAAACAATTGAGCAAATAATCTGTTATTTTATACTGTGATCTTTCAATGTTTAATAAGTAATTTATCAAAATGTCCATTGGAAGCATCATTGATTCTCGTTTGATGCAAAGAAAGTAACAGAAAAACAAAAAAGATTTCTAGAATATTTTAGATTTACATGTTCAGTCCCTGAGTTTTTTTGTCCAAAGCCACCAGCTTCTGATCAGCTCAATCGACCTTCATGTTGTCTTGTAAAAACAAATCCATGAGAAACATGATCAACCGCATGCTATCAAAAACTGAAATGCAAAATAGACATTTCTATTCAAATTCTTCGATTTCCACAGTTTTGCTTTAAGAGTTCAATTTACAGGTGAAAGCAATTGAACCTTGAAAACATAAAAGAATGTGAGTAAGAATTCTTGCATATTCTTTAGAAAAGTAACAGAGAATTGGAGGGAGGATATTCAACTTTATGAACCTAATTACTTTCTACTGTATAAACACTCTTCTCATGGATTAAAAAACTTGAGCCTTTTGGCATAATACCAAGGCATCACTGGTACTTAAATTTTTGAAACTGTTTGTGAAAGACTTCTCATTCCTGTATATTAAAACGAGAATAATTTTTCTAACCACTCTTATAGAGCAATGATGCTTGCCAAGTCTGAGGCGATTCATTATTGTTTTCTTATTCCTCAGACTTGCAAATGAATCCTGAAATTGCACGAAGTTTCATACAGGATACTAATGTGTGAATGGACAAGAGAATCAATAGATGTGCCTAAAGCCACATTAGGTTCTATAGATTCCATGGCATGGTTTTGACATTTTCTTATAGAAAAATCTTGTTGCTATTTCAGATGGTGGCATATTTGGTGACTGATTTTCAACAACTAAAAGGATAACTATCTCAAAGCTTGGGATTCATTGATGGAATTCTAAATTTTAGGGTGTCTCTGTATTGTTATGCATAACTAATATATCTGACCTTCCCATTGCAATATTTTTTTCATGTTTAAAGTTCATGGAATGGTGACTCCACGAGTGCAAAAGAATGTGAAATAGAAGTCATCATGCTGAGGATGAAAGAAAGGACTTTTTGATATGGTTTCAGCGGTCTGAATTTCTTTATATACTAAATGAATCTGTAGATTACCTTGGGCATTTTGTTTTCTATAGGGTCTACATTGTAATTGATAAAATATTATTTCTTGATTGGGATTTGTATAAAAAAAAAATCCAATATTAGCAGCAAGATAAGTGAGATCTTAAATGGTAAGTGTGCACTTTAGATTGATTTCTATTGGTTGCCACAAAAAAGTGTGTTGAGTTCTTTTTGATTTACAAGTCGAATCCAGTTTGTTTTCGTCCAAAGCCACGAGCTCTTGATCACCTCAATCAATCTCCATATTGTTTGTAAGAACAAATCCATGATAAACATGATCAACAATATCATCACGATCAACAACATCATCTCGAAAACTAAAATGCAAGAGGATCATTTTTGCTCAAATCCTTCAATTTCCTCAGTTTTTGCTATAAGAATTCAATTTATGGGTGCACAACTGGCAACGGGTTTGATTTTTGCATGGATATTGATGCTCGTATTCAACTTTAAGCATAATAATTTTCTCAGATAACCAAACCCCAAAACAAGAAAACAAATCCTTAATAATTTAACAATATTAGCCATAAACTCACTAGGAATTAATATTGGTAGTTTATATCAACATTAGGTCTGTAGACTTTGTGTAACACTCCGGTCCAAGCCCTAGTAGTAACCACCTAGATTATAACAACTCGGCTCAAACTCTAGTATTAGCGATAGATGGACGATGAGAACTTAGGTCGCTACATGAATAGAAAAAACCCTAACTAGGCCGAAACTCTAATTTTGACCAGAAAACCCTAAAGGAGACCAAATACTTAGAGGCAAAACCTTAACACTTAGAAAAGTCTCGGAACAACTTAAATTAAGTAAATAATATAAAATATTAAATTAAAAATAAAAAATTCTCATAACTAAGGAAAAATGACCATTTTACCCCTAGTACAACAAAAAATCCCAAAAATTTGAAATTTGACACATGGAAACCCAAAATCAGATATTTATATTCAATTAATTAATAAAATATAAAATAACAACAAAAATGACCAGATTGCCCTTGCATGGCTGGCCACCTAGGAATTTGTGCTCAAAAAGCTACTTTTTGCCTTTTTAAGCTTAAAATGAGAAAAATATGTATAAAATAAATATTATTTTAACCCAATACTTTTTATAAAAGTAATATACATACTAATATAATAATATATCTCAACAAAAATAAACAAATTATTATTTAAAATCTATACACAATAAATAAGTCAAAAGGCCAATTCTAGTCAAACTATCTTAATTTAGCATAAAAGCCTACACTTATTTATTTAATTGCTATCAAAATTATGATAAATCATGAAAAGACTAAATTAATTATAAATACATTATTATAATAGGTTTTAGTAGGTTTAGGTATATAAAATTAATATTTTATGCATTTATATTCACAAAAATGTACCAAAATACAATTTAAAACCCTAATTAAATACAAATTCAGATTTTTAGTCTCCCAAACAGCCCCATCTGTATCCCACCTGCAAAAGACTGATATATATCTCTCTCAAATAAATCCCACCACCCCATGCACCCAATGAAATTCAAGAAAAATTAAATTAAAACTTATTATCATCATTAAAACTACTAACCAAATTTTCTGTAAAAAAAAACTAAGACCCAAACCACCCCTTCCATTCTCCATTTTCGGCTGAGAGAGGTGAGGGAGAGCTACCACAAATTATCTAAGTGTTTTAAGAGAGAAGAATGAGAGAAGAGGGAAGAAGGAAGAAAGATGAAGGAGGAAAAGATCAAGGAAGGAGCATTGAAGCTAAGTCCATTTCTTCTTCAACCATTTGAGCATCAAATAAGGTAAGCAACTCCCTTAAATTTTCTCATATTCTCCCCCAAGATACCCCTCAATCAATCTCTATAACAAACCCTAACAAAATAAAATAAAGAATGAGTCAAAAAGGAGTCGTATGAGTGATTTAGGGACTGTTTATGTATGAGTAAACTTTGTATGTATTTGCATGTGTTTATTCTAGAGTTTTATGGCCTAAACATGTTCTGGAGTTTTGGTTTATGTGAGCTTATAACATGCATGCAAAGAAAATAGGTCACAAATGTACATAACATAAGCAAGGCAATTGAAACCCTAGGTAGACTGATTTTCTGGACTTACTCACCTTCTGGCACCAACTTTAAAATATCATAACTAATTGTTGGAAAATGATCTTAAAGTGATTTTTGTGTTCAGATCTATATTTTCGAGTTATCTTTCATACGAAATTGATTTGAAGTGATTTCGTTTGGTAGAACTTTAAATATCTCATTTTTTCCAAAGAGTGTCAGATCTTGACCACTCTGAGTTGCAGACCTAAAAATCTTAGGTTAGAATGAGACCTGAACTTAGGTCAAAACATAAAACTTGTATAGGACATATTTATCTTTCTGTCCACTAAAAATGAGCCAAAAATATGAAGTCTTGATAGATAAAAAGCCTTTCCAAAGTCACTATTAAGATTCAGTGACTGACAGACCTCTCTGTCACACATTATTGTGAGACCCAAAACCCAACTTTTTAGAAGCCAATTCCAAAAGTGGTAAACATGAAAAATGTAGCTAACATATTAAATTAGTTACTGAACAAAAATTATCCCAAAATATTCTCGGATGATACCTCAAAGGTTTTAAACATTCTCTGTCAAAAACACACTCTACAGACCCTTTTTAGGCTGACTAAACCATTTTATAAATCGGCCAAATTCTCAAATTTTTTCCAAATAACTTGCCCTAACTCAAAACGTGAAACTTGTAGGGGACACCTAAAAATAGAATCTCACCAAAAATTAGAGCCATAGCCCTTGAATTGATGCCCGAAAATAGTGGCCAATTGAAGCTCAATTCCTATGTATTTTTCTATAAATTGCTGAACCGTTTTTACTTGAATAAAATAAATGACCTCCGTGCCTTAGGATCTAGCATTAATGATAAACATGAAAGTTGTAGGAAATATTTTTATCTAATTTGTGTTAAAATATCAAAAATTAAATCTATGCGTAAGTACTTCAAAACGCTATTGTAACTTTAAAACTAGCAATTAAACTTGTACCTAAAATTGGCTAAGTTTTCGAATGGTGTGTTATTTATGAGACTTGAGTATGTGAATCTTATATGAATTTTGTAAGTAATTAGTATTTGAAAGTGATGCTTGATGAATTAAACTCATGCTGATGGTTCGATTTTATACCACATGAATTATGGTTATGCTTCGCATGCTTGTGCGTAATGCTTTATCAAGTTGTACCATGTACTATGTCATGTTAATACACCATGCAATGATTAGTTGTACACAAGAGGCATATTTTACATTCATGGGCATTCCTACATTGCATCTTGGGCTATCAAAGTCCTTCGTACCTTTCAAATTGGGCTGGGAATCGTTGTTCAGTGGTTATGGGTCTAGGGCGCCCCTGGTTGCCATGTTTGGAAATAAAATTGGAGATTTTTATTATAAAAAGGAGGTTTAGGCACCATGGGTTCGTCAGTAGCTTTAATTTAGACCTTGGACTGATATTAAGCGAGCATCCTAGTTTTTAATGTGGATAACCCCTATAAAGTCCCATCACGGCAATGACAATAAGTCCCTGAGGTGGCAATAACATAAAGTTCCATCAAGGCAATGACAATAAATTATTGAGGTGGCAATAATATAAAGTCCCATCACGGCATTGACAATAAGTCCATGAGGTGACAATAATATAAAGTCCCATCGCGGCATTGACAATAAGTCCTCGTCCTCGAGGCGGCAATAATATAAAGTTCCATCACAGCATTGATAATAAATCCCTGAGGTGGCAATAATATAAAGTCCCATCACGACATTCGGCATTAACAATAAGTTCCTGAGTGGCAATAATATAAAGTCCCATCACGACATTCGGCAATGACAATAAGTCCCTGAGCCGACAATAATATAAAGTCCCATCACGGCATTGACAATAAGTTCCTGAGGCAGCAATGACAACAAGTCCCATCATAGCGATGACAATAAGTCCCTAAAGCGGCAATAATGATAATAAGTCCATACAAGTAATAGAAATAAGTCCTAAAGTGGAACTCCCATTTTTATTTCTGGATACAAGTCGGGTTGGGTATCTGCATTGCATTCATCTGCATCATGCACTCACACTACTATTCTACTATGTGCTCATCTCGTCGAAAATGATAATTTGCCTATATCTCTGTCCCCTTAACTTTGCATTGGGTGTTATACTATATGTATTGTAAAATATCTTGTCGTGAGTTTATTAGACGGTTTAGGAAATTTGCTTCTAGGCTCCGGCTCATGGCATTCGTGCCACAGGTAAAGAAGAAGAACAGTTTGAAAAGGGTATGTTCGTAGGAGAAGAAGACCTCGAGGAGCAGGGAGAGAGGCAGGAGTTGGTTAACCTCAACAGTGCGGCTTGAAGATGGAGGATATTTATTCTTCGATCTTTTTGTTCAGTTTTTCACGGACATAATGTAACTTTTGTTAAGTTCTCTGGATGACTGTAATTATTAAGTATTTCGAACAAATTCTGAACGGTTAATGATGTAGTAACTATCTTATGTATCTATGAATGTTCGGCTAGAATATGTCCTTTATTTATAGTTATATATGTCCCGACATGCCTGGGGAACGAGGTGTCACAACAAGACTTACCCTTAATTCATCTTCCATTATCTGAAGGGTATCAAGAATCCTTATAGTCAATTCTAACCATTTGATAGCCATTTTTGGGTCAGGTTTGTCATTAAATGTTGGAGGGTCGAACTGTTAGAATTCCCTCATAGCCACTATGGCTTAAGATTTACGAGCCCTAGCTCCTACTCTTGTCGCCTTGGCCAATGCTCGCATCGTATTCATCATCTCTCTCACAAATTCAATACCCCATGCTGGTTCTTGAGGGGCATTAATTTTCCCTACTTCAGGAACTTGCGCATGTTCTCTCCCCCAACCACGTCCACGTCCACGGCCACGTCCACGGCCTTGTCTCGATAACATGTTCTACATAAAAGAAAAAAAAAGAATATCAATACACAAAATTTTAGGATACGTCACACTTCCACTTTTTAAACATTGTCTAACTATTTCTAACCATATAAATACACACCATGTATACGAGGAGCACTTATAAAATAAAACATTAATCAGGGCAACTCATTCTAATTTCTCATTGGAAATGACGTCAGCCAAACGTCCTTTTAAATCGAACCCTAAATTACTTAACTGGACGCCCGAAGGCAAGACACGTCATTCCAAAGTTTAACCTCAATGCCTACGTATAACACTTTACACATAATATATAACACAGAGCATGTCAACATAAGCACCTTCTCATTAACCAAGCATGTCAGCATTTGCACATAACACACAAACACAAGGCTTCCCACACACAATGATGCAACCATATCCCACAGCTCCTAGGTATTCAAACCTGGAGCTCTAATACCAATTTGCCACGCTCCAATTTTTAGAAAATATAATAAGTATTAAAATTTTAGAAAATTTTGGCAAAGTTTCTCTTATTTTTAAGATAATCCAACAACATAACTATCCCCGCAATAAACTGTATTAATATCAAGCTCAATTCTCACACTGAATCAGGCATACAACTCATAATTATAACTTCTCCAAACATCATAAAACATGGAACTATTACTTAAAACTTTTCAAATTATGAAGTTAGAAAATTAAGAGGTCAAATCTTAACAAAATAAAACCCTCCCAAGAGTTTATCCAAAAGTACATAGTTTGGCCTTATAGCCTTACAAATCAAAAATCATAAATCTTCAAAGTTCCCAAAATACATCTATATACTCCATTTCCAACAACTCCAAAACTATACTACTAATTTTTTAAATCATAATTCCCAAACACATTTCCAAACTACTTGATTCTCCCTAGACCATCGGGTTATCGTCGTGACCTGAAAAAAAACTTTTATTCAAACAACATGAGCCAAAACTCGTAGGATAGATGACTAACCAAAGTAAATGTGTGAGTTGTAATGGTAATTATGTGGGTATCACAATATTCTAGTATGTATATGGAGAAATATACAACAATACTTAATAGGTTTTTATCAAAAGTAGTATCCCACATAACCGATTTTTCATAAATTAGCAAGATAACATTAAACTCATCTTTCTCAATTAATTCAACCAACTTCGAGTCTCATCATTTTATCCATGAATTCATGTTCACCGATATTTTAAGATTTCAAGTTTCTCATCATATCCAACAATTTACATATTTTATAATATCACAACAAATTCAAGTTCATGGTTTCACTTTGGTACCAACTCCGAGAGGCAATTATAAACTCTCGTGCAATTACACTCGATCGGGCCACTCAAGACCCAATATATAACCACCACAAGTTTTATAATTTGCTCTAACAACCGCACTCCTTTACGATTCCCACATGAAACCGATGGGTAGGGCACTCGTGCACACTTTTACGAGGATTAACCCAATAGGTAGGACAACCAATCTTGCACAAGTTTTCAAACTTTTACCGTAGACTTAGTCAAACTCAAATTAGTTCCATACATTGTCTCGGTACTTTAATTAAACCATAACCTAATTCATGCAAATTAAACACAAATTTAATCTTCAAATCACAAGATAACAAGTTTGAAAAATACCAATTTTTTAATATGCAACTAAAAACTTGATAGTTTGATATGCAATACTGAGATAAAAAACCACTCCAACAACTAACACATTCAGCACATGATGAGACAGATGACTTTTTACATGAAAACCCCCCAACAAGGGTAAAAAACCACGGGACTAATCCTAATCCGAGGAAAACAAGCACTAAAAAGCATTGGTTACAAGAAACGTCTTACAAAACCAGTTGAATTCTCAACCTAATGCTACTTGTCTTCTTGCTGAATCCTCGTGTGCCAATTCTGTACTTGCTTGCCGTTGGAATTCTCCTCCGAACTTTGTGACTTGAGAATCCTCTCAAGCAATAGATGCGATAATGAAGATGAAGATTTGATGATGATCTTTAGATGTATTAACCTCACTTAGAATCGTCAATTCTTGCACAAAAGAATTCCCCCTCAAATCAGCAGCAGCCTCTCAAACAACAAAATAAAACACTCAAAAACTACAGTTGCCTAAACAAGATTATATAGACAAAAGGCTGCTAACCCTACTTAAAACATAAGTATGTCTCAAGATAGACCGCTCGAGCGATCTTTAGACCGATCGAGCGGCCATGCCAGTCAAGGAGCAAAAAGCTATTGCAGAGAGGTCAAGACTTGGGACCCATTGATTGCATCTTTCTGTTTAACTCTACAAAAATACAATTTCAAAGCTAAATGCGCATCATATCGAGAAATAATTAATCAAGAAGATGAATACACTGATTATGTCACAAACTTGCCAAATGAGGCGAAAACATGACATTAGAAAAAGATTCCTAACAATATCCTTTTTTGGCAATTCTGTAACAAAAACACTCGACGACATGAATGCAACTGGCATAAACAAGAATATGGCCACAGAGATATCCAAAGAGACTCAGGTATCAAGAATCTAAGATCAGAGTATCACAAGTATATCCAAGAATCATGGTCAGCCAACAACAGTAAGAACCTATCATATAGCCAAACCAATTAGACCAACAAAAAAATATATCCATGCCAAGTTACCAACAATTATAGAAAAAAAATGTATCCATATCTTTCCCAACTATACCACAAAAAAATGTATCCATATCTATCCCAACTATACCACAAAAAGAAGTATATCTAAGAGTAGCCAAAAGAACGAACAGTGCCATGTCACAATACCAGTATACCAAAACATGACCAAATCTCCCCCTTTGGCACGGAATTGCCAAGGAGAGGCACAGAAGTCACTGAGACGATGGAAGACGAGCACAAACAAAGGCCATGAACTTTTGTTGCTCTTGCTAGACGGTATGCTCATGTTGAATGAGACCGTAGACATCCGCACGGATGAGGTTGACATCATCGCGGATCAAACCGACCTCAACCTCCAGTCTGGCCAAACGATCAAGAACCTCGGGCTCTGGGGGAAGATTAATCTCGGGGTCGAGACCCAGCTCCTTCGAATCAGCAGCTCCAGACCCAAAACTACCTACAGTGGGGGAAACCTTGGGAATATAGGAAGAGCTCTATTTAAGGGTGGTTTTGGAAATAGGTTTAGGAAGAAAAGAAAGCTCATCAAAATGGACCTCGGAATGATATTCTGGGACACGAAGGGAGCGGAGAAACTAGGTGATAAAGAATCCAAAGGGAAGGCTAAGCGAAGATTTACCACCAACCACTCTCACAAGAGCATAAAGCATTACAAGACTACTATCAACAGATTTGCGATTTGTAATGGACCACATCAGATAACCATGAGGCTTAGAAATCTCGGACGTGTGGCCTTTAGGAGCAATGTTGGCACAGATGATGAGACTAAGAAGGCGATAATCTGAGGTAAGATCCCGTTGAGGGATCAAGACGCACGCAACCCAAGGACGAGGGGAACCACAAATAACCGAAGCGATAGGGCCATAATCAAAAGATTCCTCACGGAAAAAGAACAGCGAGGAAAGATGGCGTCAACTGGTCGAGACTCAAGACCAAGCCAGGACGCGATAGTGTGCGGAGTGATCGTAAAATCAACTCCGCAGACATGACCAGAAAAAGAGTCAATCTCAAAGGAGAGCTCAACAAGAGAGTTATAAAACTCTCGGACTAGAGAAAGGTTCAGTGACATAGATGAATTAAATGATAAAAGAGACTCCCACTTAAGGGCGAGGAACTATGCAATGATGGGATTATCAAGGAAATCCCGAAGAACCGTGCTCCGTTCCAAAAGGACCGGACGCTTGGCGTAGGATTTGAGAAAGGTTTTAAGAGAACACTTAGATTGAAACCGACGAGAAAGCTCGGTGACATTGCCCGGGACAATGGATTGGACACGATACTTGGGGGGTATGATACTAGGGTCAAGATCACAAGACCACAAAAGATGGGTATAGCAAGCATCCCCCAACCAACACAACATAACCATGACACGGGAGGTCCAAAAAAAATGGGAGAGAAAACAAAAAAAAAAAACAAACACACAAAAAAAATTATGAGCGAGAGAAAAAGTGAAAAGGAAAAGAAAAATAACTTCTAAACATAGAAAAGATAGAAAGCCAACACCTCACCCTACGATTAACCCAAAAAAATCCAAAACAAAACAAAAAAAAATAAAAACAAACCCTAAACAATGAGAAGAAGAGGAAGAAAGAGAAAACATACCAGAGAGATGAGCAAACCACGTAGAGATCCTTGAAAGCTAAGAGCTTGAGAAGGAAAAACACGAGAGAACAGCACAGACACAGAGAGGAGAGAGAGAAACACACAAAACAAATAACCCAAAAAACCCTCGAAGCAAATTTGAATAGATATGAGATGCGAAGACCACTCGATCGGTCTTTAGACCGCTCGAGCAGTGTCCCCTATGTGGCAAAGAAACAAAAGAGACACTAGAGAAACCGAGAAGAGACAAAGACCACTCGATTAACTGCTCGAGCGATCTATCGAGCGGTGTAAAACAGACTTCGACACCAAAAACTATAAACAGAAGAACCGAGACGAGCAAAAGACCACTCGATACACCGCTCAAACGGTGAAGCGAGCAGTGACATCACAAAGGACCAAACACAAGACACACTCAAAAACAATAAGAAGAAGAGAGAAACATAAAAAACTTTTTGTGAGGAAAGACACACTAGAGAAGAGATTAGTACCAAGTCTAAATCTAGTCTATATGAAAGCAATGTTAATTTACACACCCAGAAGCAATGCTAGCAATCTATGCGACTAAGCTCACTCATATAAAAAATGAAATATATTCAGAATGAATCCTATGATAGAATGTGAGTGTGTGAACAGATTTGAACATGGGTACTCAGTTTTATCACATATCGAACCAAACGATGTGAGATTCTTAAACAGATCAGATAGCCAAAGTCACACATAATGATCCCATTTCAACTCAAATATGCTCGTCAGACAAACTCTCCCTTAATCCAGGCAAAACAAAAATTTAAGCATGGTTCCTCTACCAGCTGCCACACTAAGACGGGCGAGAAAGCAAGGCACGCTTAGGTAGCCATTTCCAGGACCAACCTTTTCAAGATAATTTGAATGTAAAGGCGGCTTTCACACTAATACGAACGAAAAAGTAAGGTTCGCATAGATAGCCATTTCCTTAGATAAAAATGAATATTGGCACTCAAACCGAGGCAGCTACACATTAATACGTAAGAAAAGGTATGGTCCACATAGGTAGCCATTTTCTCAAATAACAAAACTGTATTATGCCCAAATTAGAGTGAAATTAACCTTTAGAGAATGTATGAGTTGTCAACAAGTCATTTCATGCAATCAAAGAGAACTGATACTGAGTCTGAACTCAAACACCATGTGATTCAATATATGGAAAACTTGACTACCATAGACATAAAGATGTGTACAGAATAGAATAGGGTCCGAATGTATTTCAATTGCTATATGATTGGACCAATGCCACCAAGAAAATAGAAAGCCTCAAGATGTAGGATCAAACAAAGCAAACATACAGATTCATAGATTTATAGAATGGTACTTAGCACTTCATACCAGGTGTCCAGCCCCCTTGCCCAAATTTTTTTTTTTAAAGAAGAGAAACACTACTTAACAAGGCAGACTCCTAGAGTCTTTCGGAGAAACTAAAATCGGGAATGGTCAAGGGGTTTAGTCAGAATGTCTGCTCGCTGGAACTCAATGTTTATATGCTCAAGAACAATTGTGCCATCTTCGACAAGATCACGAATGAAGTGATGACGGATATCAATGTGTTTAGTTCGAGAATGCTGAACAGGGTTCTTAGAAATGTTTATAGCACTGGTGTTGTCACAATACAACATAATAGGACCCTATTCAAAACCCTAACCAGATAACATCTGCTTCATCCATAGAAGCTAAGTGCAACCACTTCCAGCTGCTATGTATTCAGTTTCGGCTATAGAAAGAGATATGGCATTTTACTTTTTGCTGTGCCAGGAGACAAGATTGTTTCCTATGTAAAAACACCCACCTATTGTGCTTTTTCTATCATCGACACTCCTAACCCAATCAGCATCAAAAAAATCGACGATTTCAACAGTTGTATCATAGGTAAACCAAATTCCATACCCAGAAGTCCCATTAACATATTTGATGATACATTTCACAGCCAGCAAATGAGACTCTTTGGGATTAGTTTGATATCTAGCACATACCCCAACACTGAAAGCAATGTCAGGGCGACTCGTAGTCAAGTACAACAAACTGCCTATCATACTCCAGTACATGATTTAGTCAACAGGTTTGCCAGACTCATCTTTGGACAGCTTAGTGGTGACACTCATTGGAGTTCGGGCATGTTTCGAATTTTCTAGACCAAATTTCTTGACTAAATTCCTAGTATACTTGGATTGAGAAATAAATATGCCAGATTTAGATTGTTTGACCTGAAACCCTAAGAAATAGTTTAGTTCACCCATTAGGCTCATTTCAAACTCATTGCTTATTTTTGTTGAAAAATCTTTCACTAATGTTTCATCAGTAGACCCAAAAACTATGTCATCGACATATATTTGAGCCACAAGAATCTCATGAGTCTGAGTGTAGATAAACAAGGTTCTGTCAACGCCACCCCTAAAAAAAACTTTTTCTAATAGAAATGCTGTTAACCTATCATACCAAGCTTTGGGAGCCTGTTTCATCCCATAAAGTGCTTTTCTCAGTTTCAAAACATGATTGAGCAAAGATGGGTCAACAAACCCATTTGGCTGCTCAACATATGCCTCTTTTTTAAGATCACCATTTAAAAAAGTATTTTTCACATCCATTTGAAACAATTTAATGTGAAGCTTGCATGCAATGACAAACAGAATTCTAATCGATTCGAGACGAATCACTGGGGCAAAGGTCTCATCAAAGTCAATGCCTTTAACCTGAGTGTAACCCTCTGCAACCAATCTAGCCTTATTTCTAATCACCTTACCAAATTCGTTTGTTTTATTCTTGAATATCCATTTGGTGCCAATGACATTTTTGTCAGAGGGTCGAAGGACTAGTTTCCACACACTGTTCCTAGCAAATTATTCTAGTTCCTCGTGCATAGAATTAGTCCAAGATTCATCAAGTAAGGCATCATTCACATTTTTTGGTTCTATTAATGACACATAGCACATATAAGTTACCTCATCCCGCATTTGACGCCGAGTCCGCATCCTACCTGTGACTTCTCCAAGAACTTGAGAAACTGAATGATTGAGCTATACCCTCGCAGAGAGTTCCAAACCTTTCTTTTGAGAACCTTTAGGTTCTGATTCTTGCACTTGAGTTCTCTCTTTCACACTTGTGGGAGTCTTGTTAGTAGGGTCTTCACGTCCTTCCGGTGTAGACTGACTTTCAGCTTTTTCTGCTTTTAGTTCTTCAATGAGTGTGCCTAAAATAGGAAAATCAGCATCAGCAAGAGTAAAAATTGGTTCATCATCAATAACCACGTTTATAGATTCCATAACAGTATATGTTTTATTGTTAAAAACTCTATATGCACGGTTATTTGTGGAGTAGCCTAAGAAGATTCCCTCATCACTACGGGAGTCAAATTTACTTAGCTGTTTTCTATCCCGAAAAATGTAGCATTTACTACCAAAAGTCCGAAAGTATTTGACATTCGACTTCGTTCCTTTCTAGAGTTCATAGAATGTGTGAAGAATTCCTGGTCTCAGATAGACACGGTTAATTATATAACATGCAGTATTTACCGTGTTTGCCCAAAAATATTGTGGAACCTTCTTATCATGCAACATGACCCGTGCCATTTCTTGAAGAACCCAATTTTTCCTTTTAGCCACCCCATCTTGCTAAGGAGTTTTTGGCGCAGAAAATTCACGATGTATACCTAATTCTTCACAAAAATGAAATAAATTTGGAGTTTTCAAACTCCTTACTATGATTAAACCGAATGCGGGTAACAAAATTGTGGAACTTGGATTTTTCATTTTGAAACTTAAGGACAAGAATTTTGAAAATAGAGAACGTGTCAGACTTCTCTCTCAAAAAATTAACCCAAGTAAACCGAGGGAAGTCATCCACAGCCACAAAAATGTATTTTTTATTTCCTAAACTTTCTGTCCTCGTTGTTCCATCAAACCCATATGAATCAGCTCTAGAGGAGCTTTGGTGCCTAAACTATCAGTCTTCTTATGTGGAAGTCTGGTCTGTTTACCTACCTGATAAGCACCACAGACACGATTCAATTGACTTCCCAACTTTGGAATTTCTCTGATTAACTCTTTATTGGCAATCTTAATAAGATCCTTGTAATTGGCATGTCCAAGCCTCCGATGCCACAATTCAACATCATTAATTTTGACAGAATTACAAGTTTCATCATTTAAAGGAATAATGTCATAACAATTATCAAACGTTCTAACACTATGCATGATAGTTTTACCTTTCTTATCTAAAATAATGCAATTAACTTTTGAAAAATGCACTTCATGATGAGTGTCGCACATCTGACTGATTCTTAACAGATTTACCTTTAAACCGTCAACCAAAAGAACATTTTCCAATTTGGGAAGCCCAGGGGAAGAAATAGTGCATTTTCCTATGATTTTTGTCGAATTTCTGTCCCCAAAAGTCATCATCCCACCATTATATGACTCTAAAGAGGCAAACAAAGACCTGTCCCCTGACATATGTCGAGGGCAACCACTGCCAAGATACCACATGTGTGAACTTTGAGCTTTCATAGCAGTCTGAATCACATAAGCTTTCAAATCTTTAGATTGAACCCAGACTTTTCTAGTTTTCACAGGAGCAGACTCTTTTACATGTATTCTAGGGGCATTAGGTAGGGACGGTTTGCGAAATGGGACAAGATAACTCAAATGAGACATGTCATGCAATTTAAAGCAATGTGGTCTGAAATGACCTCTCACTCTACAATAATGACAGATGAGAACAAACTTCTTATTAGTTATGGGCATGCAATGTAAGAGTTTGCAATAAGGACGAATGTGACCCAGAATGCCGTAGTGATGACAGATAGGGGAAGAGTTAGGCTTTCTTACCTCGCCACGTTATAAGGTGGCCTTACCTATCGTACTTGTTCCTTCTGTCTTTACTTTAGTAAAAGTCACTTCTTTCTTGCCTTTCACCTCATCTGTCTGCTTAGCTGTCACAAATA
>JAULJZ010127880.1:0-11001 GCA_032270985.1 Heliamphora pulchella | reverse complement strand
CACTTTTTGGCACATCCTCCAAGGTGGTCGGCCACTAAGGGGCATTTTTGGTATTTTTAATGTTATTTTGTCTTTTACTACATAATTGTACTTAAATCCTTGATTTATGGTATCCATATGTCAAAATTTAGATTTTTAAGGCTTTCTGCTGTACTAAGGGCAAAACGGTCATTTTACTCTATTTGTGAAAATTTTTTATTTTTGATTTATTATTTCATGATATTTACTTCATTTAGAATGGTAGGAGACTCTCCGGGTGATAGGGTTTTATTGCCTCTGTTTTGGACCTTTTTAGGGTTTTCAGCCCGAACTTAGGGTTTTCAGATTGAACTTAGGGTTCTGAATCTCTCCCGTGTTCTATGGCCTTGTGGACTATTCGTCATTACTACTAGGGTCCGAGCATGGTCATTACACCTTCCATCTATGTATATTTTTTTGCAACCAAACGAGCTTTGTAACGCTCAATAGTACCATATGAGTGACGTTTGATTTTGTAAACCCAACGACGACTAATATGCTTCTTGTCAAGAGGGAGAGAAGTGAGAGACGAAATGTGATTGGCTTCTAAAGTAGCCAATTCAGATTTCATCAATTCTTGCCAGTGGGGATGAGAAGCTGCTTTGGGATAAGAGGTATACTTAATGTCTTGACCGATAGTACCAATAAAGGCACAATGCTGTGGTGAGTAACAATGATAAGAGATAAAATTTCAAAGAGGATACCATGTACCTTCTCGTGAACCAGATGAAAAAGGAAGCAATTGTTTGTGAAACGTCACTTGGTTGTAAATATAATCACGTAAAGTCGTGGGAGGAATATGACGTTATTGAGAACGGTATATCGCTGGTGCAAGAGGAGAACTAGTAGGAGTGGGCTGAACATGGTCCAAAGGAGGAGGTGGATCCGAAGGTGAAACAGGTGAAGCTAATTCTAGAGATGCTGGTGTATGGACCTATTCTAATGATGGAGTTTGTTAGATGGTTGAAAGAGGTCCTGAAGGGGAAGGACCGGACATAAAAAGAGGAATGACGGGTGCTGAATTTGGGAAAGTGGATGGAATGGACTCATAGGGAAAAATATTTTCATGAAAAATAACATCACGAGTAGTGGAGGCCCACGCTGTTGTGCAAGGTCCTCCTCCTGCTGTCCCAGGTCCTATCCATCCTGAGTTGTCTTGGACAGTGGATACCTTTTTGGATGGGAATCTTCATTAGATCCAAATCCCTGAGCTAGCCACCTAGGAGTTTCTTCTTCCCCCCGGCATAGAGCAGGCATATCATCCTTCCCTTCCTTTCATCTTTTCCATACTACTCTCTTTGCCTTTTATACTCATATCTGGTTGTGCTGATTCTTATAGTTGACTTTACTGATGTGGTTCCATTCCTTAACAGATGCCTCGGGAGTGGTGTAATCAATGCCTTCGTGTCATTTTCAGCTTGAGGATACAGGTCCACCGTTGGGACAACGCTTTTTGGGCTCAAGGCATGGAGCCTCCTGCTCCCTGGGGTGCTCCAGCTACGGTACTTACTTCATTCTTCTCTGTTTTCACTTTCATGCACTTCCCATTTCATACTATTCATATATATTGCTTTCTGGTGCGACCTTTCTTTCTTCAGCATGGTCAGGGTAGGGGCCAGAGGACCCACAGAGGTCATTTGCCGTCGGCTGCACCAGTTGTTTCTACTGTACCTTCAGTTGGGACCTCCATGTCTACTTCTACTGCTGCTACTTCTTCATCTCGGGCCCAGGATTCCAGTACTACACAGATTGCTACCGACTCGGAGGAGGCATTGGAGAAGATTGGGTCATCGTTTGGGGAGTCGTCCCAAGGTGATTATGTGATCCGGAGGAAGAGGACCCGACGAGAGTGACTAACCTGCTGTTGCCTTACTGTTGATCCCCTTTGCTTCTCTCTTTTACTATTCACAGAGGCCTACATGCCTATTCTTGCTTGGGCCTACATGCCTTCCCTTTCATACATTTTAGTACTCTGTTCTATTACGCTATACTGTTACACTACTCTCAGTACACCATTTTGACACAAACTATTCTGAAACACATTGATTCACACTGATACACTGTTCATTCATGCCGCTTCTGAGATACTGTTCTGATACATTGTATTGTTACACTTGGTCGAGATGGATGGGGCCTTCGTGCCCTCGGTTTATACTTTTAGTTATCATGGATGCTTTATGACTCTCTCATTTTTGTTCTAAAAGAAACATTTTTGACTGCTTAGATCCTTATTGTCATGATGTATGACTTATGAGATGAGAATTGACCCTATAAATCTTGTTGCTTGTTGTGAGTTGCTTACAAGTTTATGACGAAATTTTGGGGCATGTTAGCAAAATGGGGATAGGTTGTCAAAATTTTTGCAAAACAAAGTTGCAGTCGTGAAAAATGAATTCGCGGTCGTGGGGTTTAACTGTTGCGGTCTGAACTTTTATAAAGAAAAATTGGCAGCCTAGAGTTATGGAATTCTTGGTCATGAGTTTTGATGACGGCTGTGACTTTTTAAGGTGGTGGCTGTAAAGAAAAGGTGACGGCTGTGACAAAAACTTTTAGCACAAAAACTCATAGAAGATTACGTGATTCTCTTCATTTTGGCTCTATAAAAAGGGGCATTTGTTCCAGACCCTACTGTATTGAATATTCTGTATTTTTTGTTGCCTTCTCCATGGCCCACTCCTACAACAACTCTCTTTTGGCTTGAATGGGCGACTTCTCTCCGGTCGAGCGCAAAAACTTTATCAACTTTGGCCTAGATGCACTGTTCTCCTTGCGAACCATGAAGGTTGATTAGCATCTTCTGCGAGGAGCAGCCCAGTTGTGGGACCCTGATGTACATATGTTTTGCTTTGGGTACGAGGAGTTGTGTCCGACGGTGGAGGACTTTTTCGCCATACTTGAGATTTTAGCATGAGAAGAGGTCATTTGTTCCCACTCCTTTCTTGAGTCCCAGGGATTGGTTGATGCAGGTCTGCGGCTATTCCAAACATAAGGCCTCACTCATTACCCATGACGGATTCCTCGATGTGGCACGGATCATAGACCGCTTCGAGCTTCGGGCTTCGGGGATCTCTTGGCGATTTCTCTTTCTAGCTTCAGCGTCGCTACGCTCTTTGCATCTATCTTCTGGCTTGCTTCCTCTCGATTTTTCTGCTCAACTCTCCTTTTCTATTTTTCTCTCATTTTCCCACTAAGCTCTCCTTTTTTGTTTATTTCTCTCTATTTTTCTGTTCAGCTCTCTTTTTCTTTTATTTTTCTCAGGTTTAGCTGATGGAGAAGGTGAACTTGTGGGAGAATCCTGTATCTGACAGCTACAGTGTGAAGTCCTTCATCCATCATTAAGTTTATCGCCTTTACTCGATCGAAGCTGCTTGGAGGGACTATCTGAGTTCGTTGGCTGGGGAGGACATCTTCTGGTTATGCCCCTCGCTGAAGATATCTTTTATGACTACTACCACTATGGGTTACTCAGGAGTTATATTGGTCGGCTTGAAGCTGGCCACTTTCTATCATCCATATCGCATTCTCTGTCTGTTTAGGTATACTCAGGTCAGCGCTAATACTGCTGTGAGTCATCTATATATTTTCGTGCATCGAGCCCCTTTCTTGGGTCAGTACCAGTGGGCCTGGTCTTTGTGACTAAGGATGCCAATTGGTGGAGAGTTTGACAGCAGTTTTGAAGAGGTTTACAAGGCTTGGCTCGAGACAGAGATGAGCGCAGTGTGAGACAATGAGGAGATACAAAGAGGAGAAGGAGTTGACTCTTCTTTGCTGTATTTCGATATTCTGTTCATTTCTTTTAGCTTTTTAGGGTGAGGACTTGTGAGCCTCTCTTGTTTTGGAATTAAAGATTGACTTAGTAAGAACTCTTAATGAAAGCTTCTCTACTTTTAGTTCTACTGATCTTCAAGGCTGCTCTTTCAGATTTTTGTTATTGCAATTATAACCAATTTATTAAAAAAACTTTAAGTTTTTACGGTGATCAACTACATGAACAAGGTTATAGAAGGGGAATTTCAAACAAAGATTTGGGTCAAACTTTTGACAGAAGCTGCCTACGTATCCCGAAGAAAGAGAATTATGCCATAACGTAGTTTGAGGCTCGGGTTATACTCGGGTACTGAACTTTCCTTTTTTTTGCGGGCTTTCTCTCAATGATAAAACTTTTTGAGCTGGTATGAGTTGATGGGTGTAGAGAATACATTTTTATCCAGATCCATAAGGATAGCAGCGCCTCCTGACATCAAGGTCTTGATGAGATAAGGTTCGGCCCAATTAGGTTTAAACTTGTCACTTGGATCAAAGATTAGAGCTTTAATCTCTTTAAAGACCAAGTCACCTTCCTTCAAGTTCTAAGACTTAACCTTCTTGTTGAACACTCGTGCTATTCTCCTTTGATACCTTTGGATGTGAAACAACGCCCTAAGTCTTCTTTCATCAAACAGGAGAAGTTCTTCAAATCTATGTCTCTACCACTCTGATTTAGGGATACTACTTTCGGCCATTATTCTTAAAGACGAAATTTCCAGCTCAATGGGCAAAACTGCTTCCATTCCATAAACCAAATCATACGGTGTTGCTCCGGTAGAGGTCCTAATCGATGTTTAATATCCCCAAAGTCCAAATGGTAACTTTTTTTGGCTAATCTTTACTTCCCGCTATCGTCTTTTGTAAAATCTTCTTCATATTCTTATTTGCAGCTTCCACGGCTCTATTGGTTTATGGTCTATACGAAGAAGACTTATGACTGACAATTCGATATTCTTCCAAAAGATCTAAAACTTCTCCTTGGAAATAACAATCATTGTCAGAAATAATCTCGTGCAAAACCCCGTATCGATAGATAAGATTCTCTTTGATGAACTTAGCTACTTGGGAGTCCTTCAGAACAGAGTAGAAGGTAGCTTCGACCCACTTTGTGAAGTAGTCAATTGCCACGAGAATAAACTCATGTCCATTCGATCCCTTGGGTGTGATTTTTCCTATCACGTCGATTTCCCAAATTGAGAATGACCAAGGTGACGTCATATTATAGAGCAGAGGCGGTGGCACATGCATGAGGTTCGCGTGAACTTGGCATTTTTACCATCTCCGAACAAACTGGTAATAGTCATTCTCCATTGTCATCCAAAAGTGTTCTTGGCGCAGGATCTTTTTAGCCATCATTATTCCATTCATGTGAGGCTCGTAAACTCCTCTGTGAACCTCTTTCATCAATTGTGTCACTTTTCTGTGTTAACACAAAGCTTATTAATCCGTAAATATCCTCTTTTGTACAATCTTCCTCCACAGATCACAAATTACGCAGTGAGTTTCCTGATAGCTCTTTAATCCTTCTTGCTAACTCGACTAAGATACTCTCTATCATGCCCCAAACTCTGAGTCACCCGAAACACCATATACAACCACACAAAGCTGGAAAGCAACACCTAATTCGATATTTTACTCTCAAGATACAAGCATACATGTAATAAATACATATCGCCCTTAGGCTTACAACACATGGTCCAGAACCAAAACATGTAAAACATACATGATCCATACAAAACAAAAAGAGAAGATTACAGGTCTTTCGCCCCAACCAGCTCCTTTGGATCAACCTGCATGACCGAATGCACCTGAAAAATATTTCAAATCGCACACCGTGAGCCAAAGCTCAACAGAAACTAAACAAACATGAAATAAAAGCTAAATATGCTAGCAGATGTAATATGTATGATACGACTCACCTGAGCCTCAAAACAAGTTTAAAAATAGTTTTATATCACGACCCGCAAGAGCCTTGAAAATAGTTTGAAAAATGATTTTATATACATACAAATATGCTACAATGCTTTATATGCAAAGATCAACTCCTACGAGCCTCGACTCGCACGAGCCTCAAAGAGAATAGGTATATGTATACAGCACATGTATTCATATATATATATATCGACTCTCACAAACCCTAACAACAATGCTACAAGAACACGATGATACACACCTAACACAAAGATTTTTTTCGGACTTTCGCCGAAGGACCACAGCCCCATCTACTACACAGTTAAGTAGAGTTAACCTGTGTGACACACGCAACACATGCCTCTTTAGGAGCTATTTTTTGTCCTCCAAATACCCGCACACATATGAATCATTAGGACCACTTTTCCATCCCTTCGATTCCCATGCACACGCACATGCATTGTTAACTAGAGTTAACATTCATCGGACCACTTTTTCGTCCATCGTTAATTAGAGTTGACGTTTATTGGACCACTTTTTCGTCCATTGTTAACCAAAGTTAACATTTATCGGACCATTTTTCTATCCACATCACATTGGACGACCCGTCCTCCCACCCGCACAAACAACGATGTACAAAACAAAACCTAACCCGAAGGCCAACTCCAAACTTCCCACAACACGATTTTTATAAACGTTTTCTCCAAACACCATCTTTCCCAAAACCCCCATTTTAGAAAAAGAACCTTGGACGCCAACATGTCCCGCACCTAACGATGAATAACACCACGCACACAACCGTGCACCAACATCCAGCATCTAACCATGCACCAAAACCTCGCATCTAACTATGCACGAAAACCTGGCATCTAACCATGCATGTCACCCTCGAGGACGACAACAAGCCCTAATCAAACACCCGAGACCACAACATGACCCCCAAGGCCACCACACGACCCAAAAAACAACGAAATAACCCCAACAACACTTTAGTCGACTAAACTCCATAATTCAGTCGACTGAAAAGCTATTGAAAACCAAAAACCCAACATAGAACCAACTCAGTCGACTGAACTCCCAAACTCAGTTGACTGAACAAGCTTACTGTCAACCTAGTTGACTGAACCACCCTGGTCAATCGACTGACCCACGGCGGAAACCAACCCTCGCCACTAGAACAGCCCTCCCAAACCCAGAATCGAAGCATCCAAACTCTCCTTCGACACCTTCAAACCTACCCAAGCCCAAAACCATCATGGAACATCAAAAAGAGCACGTCAAAACCCCGTTCCATCCAATCGAAAACAACCGAAAACGGTTTTAAACCAAAATCCTAACTTTTGAAACATAAATCAATTTTTTTTATCCATTTTTAACCACTGGAAACATATACAATTACACGTAGCACCCTTATAAGACATGAGAGTCTAGGATCCTACCTCGTTGAGTCAAAAACTCGATGCCTCACACCATGTGCAAAAATGAACTTCGTCAAAGTAAAATTATGTTCGGATGAACGTGTAGCCCACTATGAGAATACTAAGGATCTGCTATCTAATCATCAAAAATTGAGCCCCATGCCCCCAAGAAGTTAGAGAGAAGACAGAGATTTTGGTTGATTTCAAATCTATAGAGATGAAATATCAAATGAAAATATCTAAAGATAAATATTTAAAGGCCACGAAAATAGCTTTTTTAAAAAAAAAATTCGCCTCACAACGCCTAATGACCCTAGGAACGAACCCCACATGCATATCTATGGCCGATCATGCACAAAACGCATATAAATATTCCATAAAGAAAACGATAAACAATGCGTTGAAAAGCGCCAAAAAAAGAAAATGGGTCAGAGTCTCACAACTCTACTTCCCTTAAAGGAATTTTATCCTCGAAATTCGCCACAAGGTAAAAAAAAAAACAAGCTCGTCGATCGAAATCGACACAAGCATGAGAGGTGGTCAGCCAAACCATTCTTAGGATACGGTCAAACAAGGTCATGCACTCTAAACAACGACTAACTACCTCAAAGACACGGGACCTACCAACTTGCCCCACCATCACATCCTCACCAACTGATGTCTCAACACCCAGTACACATCCCACGGAGTCCGTCACCAACTCCCAAACAGATGAAATGAAGTAACACAAAGCTCCTGTGTCAATAAGAACATTGGCCCAAAGTTTGCATGCATAGAAAGTATCTCTGCTCACTGGAGGAATAGTTTCATCATCAGGTATAACCAGTGCCTTGGAAGAACTGGGATTTGTAAGGGCATTCACTCAGATCTGCGTCATCTTGGCTTGTCCTCCATAACCTGGGACTATCGACTGCCGTACTGACTGAACTAAAGTACCCACATCTATAACCTGGGAAGTCTGAACTGCGAGATGCTGAAAACCTCGTCGGTCCTGCACCGGCGAGACAACTGGTGCACCTGTCATGCTCGGCACACTACCTCCTTGAAGACAATTCATATAAATATGCCATGGCTGACCACACCCAAAACAAACTAGTGGCTCCCTCCCTTGCGACTAGACTGGCAATGTATGTGCACCATTTCTTTAATGTTATGCATGGATGTCTACACGTTTTATGTTCATAGTTTAGATGGAAATAGGCATACCATCGGTACAACTGTAACACAGAGTTTTAGTAGGCCTATCTTGGTTACGGAGAACAGATAATAGTGTCGTCTATTGTTCTGACTCTCTGCGCTAGTACACTTTGTGTGTATTGAACAGAATATTTTGGGTAATTAATTTTATATTGACTATATAAATTAATTCACACCCCAAGGTTTTTATGAACAATGCTTATCCTCTTAATCCTAAAATAATTATTGATTTGCGTATATTTAATATTCGTTATTTTGATTCATTAGAGGGTGCGATCTTATATGGGTTTAAATTTTCAGTGAGTTGGATAGCGGTATTAACTACTGAGGATTACAAGTTTATTTTAACTGAGATATGTCTACCAGTACCTGATGAGGGGGCTATTGTAAGGGAAACCCAGGCCCATCAGAAGTGGCAGAATACTGATCAGATGGCTCGCTGTTACATTTTGGTTTCAATATCAAATGTTTTGCAGCATCAGCATCAGTCTATGCCCAGTGCCTATGACATGATAATGAAACTCAAAGAAATGTTTAGGGATCAAAATCGTGCTACTAGGCAGGTGGCCATGAGATCTCTAATGAATGCAAACATGGCTGAGGGTACACCAGTTGAGGATCATGTTCTAAAGATGATCAATCTTATGAATGAATTGGAGATCATTGGAGCTAAAATTGATGGAAAAAACCAAGTCGATATTATACTCCAGTCACTGCCTGAATGTTTTAAGCAATTTTGCCTCAACTATTCTATGAATAAGCTCAGCTACTCACTGACAGAACTTATTAAGGAACTTCAAGCAACCGAGGGTGCTCTTAGAAAGCTGGGTTATGTGTATGTGGCTGAGAAGGGTTATTCCTCTAAGCCGAAAGGTAAGCAAAAAAAAGGTTCAGACACAGGAAAACATAAGTCTAAAAGTAGTCAAAGGACCTAAAGCTCGTGTGAAGAAGCCGAGAGGCAAGTGCTATCACGGTAACCAATTTGGGCATTGGAAAAAGCAGTGTCCGATTTTTCTCAGTAAGCAGAACAAATAAGGTAATTTCTATTTACTGGTTGTTGAAACATATTTAGCGGTGTTATCTACTAGTACCGAATGTGTAGATACGGGAGCTACTAATCATGTCTGTAATTCTTTGCAGGGGTTCCAAGAAATCAGACAGCTTAGTGATGTGGAAATCTACCTACATATGGGTAATAATACAAGGGTGCCTGCAGTTGCAATAAGAGATGTCACTCTCAGTTTAGTAGAAATAGGATAATACTTCTAAAAGATTGTCTTTTTGTACCTTTAATTAGAAAAAATTTAATTTCAGTCTCGAGTTTAATAAATGACAATATTCTGTTCATTTTGGTGACTCTTGTTGGAGCGAAAAAAAAATTTTGAACCGATGCCGTGACCATAAAAAACGACGTGTGCGTTTTTCATGAAAACAACGAACTATATTAATCTTAATACCATTATACCTTTATGAAACTTTTCGAAAAGTTTTTAGAAATCCCGAATACATTGAAGACGACCTTGCAACCTTCTCACGTATATTCCGGACGTACTACGACGATCACGGAGTGTGGACACCGATTTCGATCGAAGAGTTCTTCTGTTTCTCGGTTTCTTCTCACACATGTCTCCAAAAAGAAAAAATCAATTTGTCAAAAGAGAGAGAGGGTGGCAGCTTGGTGGCTGGGGATTAGGGTTTTAGGTTTTCTTTTTATATTAAAAGTCACCTTGTGATATATTAATACATATATCAAAGATAATGACAAGAATATATATTCTCTTTCCTAAAACTAAGAAAGAGATATATATCTTCCATAAAATCAAATTCCCACCCCTAATTAGGGCCGGCCACTTGGGAAGAAATTCCTAGACGTGCCAAAAGACTAAAACGCCCCTCATTATTTAATTTATTCCCTGAATGTCCCCGACGGCAAAATCGATATTCAAATTAAATTAAATTAAATAATTACCGGAACTAATAAAAAAATATCCATGCGTATAGTGGGCTACGTGAGGGATCACGAGGAAGTATAGGACTTGGGCTAACCATACGAGAAAACTGGATATCCCTAACTCTATCCCTGAGTTAGATCCTTTCTCGTACGAACCAGAACTTATCCACTAAAGGTCCTGACTGAACTCTCGGCCCTAACTCAAATTATGTATTGAGTTTCCAATTATCAAATGTATTGAATTTTTTCAAAGTTTAAGATATGGATCCCGATAAATAAATTAGGTTACTGACAACCCGATTTAATTATTCTCTTTTCCTCGTAACCGCACCGCTTAATCTTTTGATATGTCGGATCCGAAGACCCACTGTACAGGTTTAGCATAATCAAACCTATAAGTAAAGCACATGAAGGAGAACTCCTCAACCTAAACCGGACGTGGTTTCCGTCAGCTAATTATCAATCATCGGACAAACAATGCCCGCACCCAACTCATCGGTATTGTTGATCTTATAGAGAAAATCTCAACCATTGGCGACTTAAAGTACTGAACATCAACTGAACACAATTAATCAATCACTTCAGGATTAAGAGTTCATGCAATACATGATAATATGGGATATGGATCAAATTCATATAGTCAGTATAGAATCGATCATCCCGTTGATCCTGCTCAATACACTCCAAGTGTACTAACAC
>JAULJZ010127859.1:0-11002 GCA_032270985.1 Heliamphora pulchella | reverse complement strand
ATATTAAAGAATATTCATTTATAGGAAATGCAATATTAAAATCATCAAAATTAATTAATGAAGCATTTATGCTAACACTCTAGTTCTTGATGATGGAGAATGAAGGTTAAGTCCCCAAACTTCCATTCTCCTCTTGCTTGTGAAACCACCAGTGCTGAATCTCTAATGGCTTCCATCTTTCTTGCCCCTAATTCTAAGGCTGCCTCCAATTCAGCTAAACATGCTTTGTACTCAGCCTGATTGTTGGTGACTTCAAAATTAAGCTTTAGGGACAACAAAATGTGTGATTCGTTAGGAGTGACAAGAAGGTCTCTTATTCCATAGCCATATTGATTGGATGCGCCATCAAAATATAGAGTTCACTTGTCATCCCCGACTTTCATCAGCTGTTCGTCAGGAAACTGGAACTCTGTATCTTCACCTCCTTCAACTGGTTGATCGGCCAGGAATTCTGCAACTGTTCTGCCCTTGACTAATTTTTGGGTGATAAATTAAAGATCAAATTCAGATAATAACAGCAACTATCGAGCCAACCTTCCTGTTAGTGCTGGCTTTTTAAACAAATACTTCAACGGGTCCATTCGAGAGATGATATTCACTGTGAAAGATAGCATGTAATGCCTCAGTTTTTGGAAAGCCCAAACCAAGGCCCAGCATGTATTCTCCAGTGATGTGTATCGTATTTCTGATCCTGTCATCTTCTTGCTTAAGTAGTAGACAGCCTTTTCGATTCCAGTTTCACCCTCTTGCGCCAGCATACATCCCATAGCCAAATTAGTCACTAACAAATAGAGAATTAGTTGCTTACCAGGTTCGGGAGGAGCTAGAACAGGTGAATTTTGCAGATACTGTCGTACGGCATCAAAAGCGGCTCGCAGGTAGTTGTCAGTTTTGCAATGAATCGACTGATAAACTGTATTTTACCCAAAAAGCCTCTGACTTTTCATTCGATCTTTAGAGGAGGCATTCCCAAGATTGCTTTAATCTTTGAAGGATCAACTTCAATGCCTTGTTGCGTGATCATAAACCCGAGCATTTTTTCGGCAGTAACTCCAAAGGCACACTTTTATGGATTGAGTCGCATCTTGTATTTTCGAATCCTTTCAAAGAACTTTCACAGTGCTGTGATGTGACCATTCCGATCATTTGACTTGACTGTGATAACGTCCACGTACACCTCGACTTCTTTATGTATCATGTCATGCAGTAGAGTAGTGGCAGCCCTTTAATAGGTTGCCCCTGTATTTTTCAAGCCAAACAGCATCACACGATAACAATAGGTGCCCCATGGTGTAGTGAATGTCATCTTTTCTCTATCCTCGGGATCCATCAGAATTTGGTTGTACCCGGAAAAACCATCCATGAATGATAGCAAGGCATGTCCCGCAGTACTATCTACCAAGACGTCAATGTGAGGCAGTGAAAAATCGTCTTTCAAGTTAGCTTTGTTGAGATCTCAAAAATCTACACAGACTCAGATACGACCATCCTTTTTCAGCACTGAAACAATATTAGCCACCCATTTTCGATACTCAGTTACCATCAGAAATCCGGCGTTGATCTGTTTGGTAACTTCTTCTTTGATCTTTAGAGCCCATTCTGGCCGGATCCGTTTTAACTTTTGTTTAACTGGTTTAGCATCGGGGTATAGAGGAATATGGTATTGGACAATGCCAGGATCAATTCCGGGTATATCCTTGTATGACCATGCAAATACATCATTAAATTCTTTTAATAAAGTTATTAATTATTTTTGTTTGACTGAGGATAAAGAAGAACCAATTTGTACATTTTGCGGGTTAGTTTCATTACCCAGATTTATTGACAAAGTTTATTCAATTATTGGTTGGGCATGCATTTTTTCTTCTCTTTTTATTAAAAGTTTTATTTCTTCAGGAATATTCCCGTCGAACTCAAAATCGTCAGAAAGCGTATGAAATAAATCAAACAAAGCAGAGTAATCAGAAATTTCGTTCATCTCACTGAAAGAAGAATGAACTACAAACTCGAAAGCATAAACAGAGAGAGGTGCATAAACAGACGTGCCCTCAACCACAAACTCTAACTCGAACTTGGACTCAGAACAGACAATATGTACATCATAATACTCGAAGGTCCAATTCTTCACTTCCTTTGCAGTTGCATCAACAATGAGCTTGGTGCAGTTAGCTGGTGCGCTGAAGCCCATCATGAAGCAGTCCGAGTCGGTTACTTGCAGTTGTGCCATCTTTTTCATTGAACAATGTTCCAATGCCGATTCCATCGAGCTTGTCAGCCCAATCTTCTTCTTGAATCTTCTCCTCTTCCCCTTGCCCTTTCACTTCCTCCTCCGCGTCAGACAACTGATAGCCGAAAAAGATCTCCAGCCCTAACAGTTTTTGATTGGTTTCTTCGTCGATCCATGGTTCCGAAAAGCCGCAGTACAGGAAATCTTCTCCCTCTTTGACAAAGTTCCCATTGAGAGTTCCTAAATAATTGACCTTCCGTCCTTTCTTAGGCCCTTCCAAATCTTCTTCCGTTGGCTCATACCCAAGACCAAAATGGTACGAAGTCGGCAATTCCTAAATAGGTTCTGGGATTCCCTGCTGCTTTACGTCCTAATCCCATACCAGGGAAATAGGACATTTTCCTCATCATTGTTACAGCCCGCAGGTTGATGTACATTTCCTCTTCATTCAACAACATTTATACAGCCTAGGTTTCGTCGAACTGGAAGCCATTTAGCGATACATCACCCTCACCATGCTGTACTTCCGACAGAGTTGAGCCATCTCCTCCTCTTGGGGGATGAATACTGTCTTCTCTGTGAATAGTCAGAACTGCCCCATTTCTTATCAGTTTCAGTTTCTGGTGGAGAGTCAATGGTTCAGTCTGGACATTTAGGTCATGCAACCAAGGTCTACCCAACAAGAAGTTGAAAGATGTCGGTACGTCTAGTACATGAAACTCGACCGACGTCTCCAAATGCCCTACTGATATTGCAAATGACACCAGTCCCAGTACATCCCTCCTTGTGTTGTCATAAGCCTGGACTCCTTGATTGCTTAGTATGAAGTGCTCCATCTTTAGTCCTAAACAGAGTGTTGTTATGAGCGGACATAAATTTAATGCAGATCCGTTATTAATGAGAGTCACAGGGACCCATTTGTCCAAGCACTTAACAGTAATATGCAGTGGTTTGTTGTGATTCCTTCCCACTACTGGCAGATCTTTATCGAAAAAAGAAATGATTTTTGGTTCTACCGCCGACAAAATAAGTCCAATCAATTGCTCCGGGGTGGCCTCTATCGGAGCGCTGACTTCATTCAAAACCTTGAGCACAGCTTGTCTGTGTTTATGCGAGGCTATCAGTAGCCCCCAAATGCTGATGTTAGCTTGCATCTTCTTTAACTGCTTCAGCACTGCATCATCCTCTTCTTCATGTTCTTTTTCCTTCTCTTTTCACTTGGTTGCCCCTTTTCCAACTGGGCTGGCTTGAAATGCTGCCCACTTCTGGTCAGATGTTCTATCTCCTCCTCGGGATCCCATAATCCCGTTATTGGGTCGCTGGTCTGTCGCACCTCTTTCACAAGCAGAGGGTTTTTGAATGCCCACAAATTGCCTAAATCGCCGATTGCTATTCTTTCTCTTCTCTCCTCATCATATTCGATGGCCCATGTATTATCAATTTCTTCCCATATGTCCTCTTCGACGACCCTTACCAGCCAATAGGATTGTATATCGTTGACGTATATCTCTTCCTCAAAAAGTTGGAGAAGAGTGATGCCATCAAGCACGTGGCCAAATCCATAAGGTCGGGCCGGGTAATCCAAAGGCCAATCATCTTTTTCATTGCGCTCCTCCTCTTGAAATACTGCCTGATATCCTTCCCAGTCATTATCATTCCACTCCTCTATGACATCCTAGCCATTTTCGATCATAAGCAATGAACAAACTGCCTGATCTTCAGTAGCCCTAACATGAGGACGTGGCAGGTATGCTGGACAGATATATCAACTCGGGTTCTTTGATTCCCCTAGAGACATGTAATTTACCGAGCCTGCCTGGTATGGTTCGGCAGTGGGTTAGTCGTGACATTCGGCTTTGGGGTGGCAGATGGTGGCGGGATCACCTTGTTGTCGATGAGCTTCTGGATCTCATGTCGGAGTCTTAAGCACTTATCGGTTAAATGTTCGTGACCTTGGTGGAAGGCGCAGTATTGAGAAGCATTAAATCTTGGCGGTAGGGGATCAGGTATGAGCATGGGATCCAGTAACTTGATGAGCCCTTTTTCGACAAGTCGACTCAGGGCAGTGGATAAAGAAATGTTGGGGGAGTGAACACCCCCCTTGGCCTTTGTTGCTGTTGGCCATTGTCTGACTATTGGATATTGTTGGATTGTTGGGCGAAAGACGATGGATTCAGCATGTTTACCTCGTTCGGGCGAGAGACAAGATTGGTGGCAGGAGATTGGTTTTGGTTATTTTTGGGGAAGGTCCTAAGTTTCTAGCTCGGGTCAGCTTTCTCGATATCCCAAGACTGAATTGCATGTTCAATCTGTACCCCAGCATCAAACAACTGCTCGAATGTGGAGAGCGGTTGTGTGATTAGATAGCGTTTTAGGGGGGGTTGTAGATTCTTCACTACTATCCACACTTGCTCTTTCTTAGAGGGCCGGTTTGTCATCTTTGCGGCCTTACCCCTCCATTGGGTCAGAAAATCAACCAAAGACTCCCGGTTCTCCTGTCGAGTCGTCTCAAGCTCTCGGGTAGTTACGTCCAGTTTGACATTGTAACTATACTGACTGAAAAATACTATAACTATGTCCTCCATAGTTCTGGTCTTGGCAACATCGAGGAAGAGAAACCATTTCTAGGCTGCTCCAGAAAGAGATCGGTGAAATAGCGGAGCCTTCAACTCAATTTCCATTGGCGACAAGGTACCAACGTACATTCGAAGATGAATTCTAGGATCTTCAGTTCCATCGAACTTCTCCATATTTGGAATTTTGAACTTTTTCGATAGCTTAGCGTCTGGGAACAAACATAGTCCTTCCACATCTAGCATGTATTCTTCAATCCCTTTGGCCTTTCTTAGAACCTTCTCCATCCGGTCGATTTTCTCAACAAATGCAGATTCTCTGGACTAAGCAGCGTGTTTTTCCTCAACTATCACCTGTCGAGGGTTCTGTGGTGGTGGTGGAACAACTTGTGGTCCATCGGGGACCAGATTGTCATCCCAAAAGTCTTCGGCATTCTTATTTGTGTCCTCCGGCTGTCTATTCACAACGGGCATACGGGCCTGAATTGCCCGGATCTGCGCCTTACATTGTACTTGAGCCTGGGTCTGCTGCTCTACAACTCTCTGTATATCAGTGATCGCCCTCATTAGGGCTGCCAGATTCACCTCATTCTTTACCATCTCAATTGGCTGTTCGGGTACCCTACAGAGTCTGTCTGTCACTGATCTTGCCCAGACACATGTCGACTGTGCTCTTTTCGGCTCAATGATCTAGATCTGACGAAAACCTAGATTCCAAAAGTAGAATAACCAGTATCAAAAACTTCTCAGATGAGAATTCTAACGATAGATAGCCAACATCCCCGATACCTGAAGTAGCAAATCATAAGAAGATAATCACGGAGGCTATAACAATGCCCCTGTCGGGCTCATACTGGCAGCATAACCATTGAACAGGCTTGACTAAACTCGGGTGAAGGAATGGGTAGTACTCCAGCAAGATAAGAGAGCTAGGCTGAGAGGATCGATTTGTGCTAAAAATTCTAAGGAAAAACGGGCAGCATAACGGTAGAAACTAACTCACGTGGGTATAATAAGGATCTACAAGAAATGACCCCAAAAAAGGCGGAGGAAACCAACAACCCGGGAAGAACCCGAATGAGAGAGAAACTACCCTAGAGGTTTTAAAATGAAACATGGGTATGACCTCGAGAGGAAAACTATGGCGTGGAAACCAATCATGGTGAAAACAAAGCTCAGGTAAGAGACCGAGGGCAAAAAGCTAACCTAATCAAAGGACAAGAGAAAATTCAGACCGAACCCGATAGAGGAACTAGCTTAAGCCCGAACAAACAATAATAGCAATATGCAAACAAAAATACAATGAAAAAAACACAATTCTACTAGGGTTAGCAGCACCTAATGGAAAGTTCTAAGTTTACTATATGCAAAAGGCCGATTTTGGTCAATCAAACAGAGTACCTTCTGAATAGAGCCGGGTATATACCTCCCATGCCTGGAGTGGTGCAGGACATAGTCAAATAGTACGCCCAAACTTTTTTACTGCGCCAATGATAGCGTACAGTCAGTAAGAGTTGCCCGTCTTCCCAACAATTCTCGAAACAGATGAACGTTCAGGGCATCGGATTGACCAGGTAGGGAGATTTTAAAGAATAATGCGTATGCATGCAATAATGCAAATGAGAAATTCTTATTAAAAACTAATGATAGTTTCAAGTCTAACTCTCTTATTTGATTTTATAAACCATTCCCCAGCGGAGTATTTAGAAAATATTGTGACGTTGGGATTTAGAGGTTTTGAAAATGTTTCAGAAATAAGAAAATTCAAAAATGTTTAGAAAATATTTTAACACCTTAAAAATCAAATTTTGAAAATGCTTTTTTATTAAAAATGGAGTTGCCAATTAGTTTTTGAAAAAAAACTAAGAAAAACAAAAATAGCTACTGATTTTTAAAACGTTTAACCAGATAAAAGGGTTCGGGGGCTAAGGTACAAATCGGGAAAGGTGTTAGGCACCCAATTCGTCCAATCATAAGGTTGGCCTCTACTAATCATCATTAGTTTTTTAATAGAATTTCTCAGATGCTTACAAATAAAGAAAGTGAAGATAAGGAGAGAACATCCAAAATTAAATATTAAAAATACATAACATATATACATAGCACTCCAAATCAAAACAAATAGAGGGATAAAATAATAAGTCCTATGGCATACAAGTTCTAGCTAAATGATACATGTAACACTCCCACATACAATTTTTATCAAAATAAACTAAACTATCATGATTTGCATAAAAGAGTAAAGCATGCTATCTAATCATGGATTGCTTAATAAGAAATAAATTGAACTATCCTAAACATGGTTTCAAATAAGGAAACTAAAATATATATGCTATCAAAAAGAACTATGTTAGCATTTAAAATGATGAAGAAGAAATACTAGGTAAAATCTTAAAGAAAGTTTACTAACAAAAAAAATTTAAAATAAAAGTTTTATGACAAAAGTGAATTTTAAGGATTTAAAAGAAAAAAGTTCACAAAAGTAGAATTATACTAAAAATGAAAATGTTAAAAAATGTTGTTAAGCTATTAAAACAAAACTAACTATTGACACATTTTATATTTTAAGCAAAACAAAAGAAAAAAAAATAAAATAAAATGAACAAATGAGTTTCAATTATTAAAAGACTCTTTCGTAATTTTTTTGGTTTAATAACATTAAAAAAAATAAGTGTTATGAAAAAAAAAATTAAAACTATATAAAAAAAAGAAGAAGAAAATAGTGTTTTATACTAAATACTAACATTAAGAGAAAAAAATACTAATTAAATTAATACTAAAAGAAAAAAAATAGAATATTATAAGAAAATTTAAAACTAGTGATAAAAAAAAAAGAAAAATAAAATAAAATGCTAGCAAAAGAAACTACATTAATATTAAAAGAAAAGAAAAAGATAGAAAATAAAAGTTAGAAAAAGAATATTAAACTAAAAGAAAATAAAACGGACCATTAGTATTAAAGGAAAGAAAATGGGACTTAAAAAAAAATTAAAGTTACATTGAAAAAAAAAAGAAAATGAAGCTATTCTATGAAGAAAAGAATAGAAAGATAAATGCTAAAAAAAGGACATTAGATTAATACTAAAAATAAAGGTACATTAAAGAAATGAAATAAGAAAAACTAATAGAGAAACTTTAAACTAATTATAAAAGAAAGAAAAAAAAATGAAATAAACATAACTATTTAATTGGAAGGTATGAATGTAATATTGACAATTACATTCATATAATGTAAGTGTCTTAATTATAATAATTAACAACAATAATAAGTTGTAATTGCTAAAAGAATATTGGCACTAATTAATGAATAAAAATGAGAATGATAATGTGCTTAGTGTGGAATGTGAGGAAATTAGCAATTAAAGAAGTAAAGAGGGTAACCAAATTACATGAAGCAAAACAAGATTAACTAGATAAATAAAAGGAATATGCAAATTAAGATTGAATTTAACCCAATCACTCTAAAAGAAAGAGAATGGAGTTAGAAGGATCGGGGATCCAAACGAGGTACCTAAATTGTCGGGGAATCCTCAAGTTGGAATGTTCTTCAACGGTCTAATTCTCAAGTGGTGATCCAAGCAAGGTTTCAATGTCGGAGGTTAGGGTCTCAGTATTTCGGCAGGACTTCAGCGTCCAGACTCGGATTGCTCGGCGACTCGGCAGAGCTTCTCTCTCTAAACCTCTCTAATTTTTTGTCCTGAAAAACGTACCAGGGGTACGATATTTATAGAGTTCATCAACCAATGAGATGCTGCCACATTCTAAAACATGTCAGGCCATTTGGAGTTGGCGATCGCCACAATACAAGTTGGTGGTCGCCATGTTTTTGAAAGGTTCCACAAGGTTCTATTGGCAATCGCCACAATGCAAGTTGGCGGTCGCCACTTTTGGCTAGGGTTTCCAAGAGATTCTATTGGCGGTCACTACAATGAACATGACTGTCGCCTTACTTGGACAGCAAGTTTCGATGGTTCGACAAAATCTCTTTGGTTTGAAGGTTCCGGGTTCAAATACCGATCTTGGATCACTTTCTGAGGATCGAACTGAGACACCATTCCAACTGTTTTTATCATTGGATTCACCTAAGATTGGGCGGGAACAAATTGGGGTGTCTACAGTTGCCCCTCTTTGATATGACTTGCATAGCAACGTAGGATGTAAGTTAGATTAAAGATCCAGATACAACAGCCATTTGACGAAGCCGTCAATCTTAAGCTTCAAGCACACTAGCATACATATGATGTTGGTCGTACTCGAATTTTTATCGAACTGCCTACATACACCTTTGCTAGGGATCAGACAAAAACGTAGTTCCCATGACAAAATGCAGAGATGCAAGATAAGAAATATGGTGCAAGTGCTAACATGATGCAGATGCTAACACGATGCAGATGCTGGTGTGATCGAACAAATCTTAAAGATCGAGTTAAGATCTAAAGGAAAGCACAAACAAGTCAAAGATTGAGCTAAGATCTAAAAACTTGACTGGGGATAAAATAATTAAAAGGATCGAGTTAGGATCCAAGAAATTATCTTAACCGGAAAAGCAATTGATCGGTCGAGTTAAGACCTCACAATTCGGAATGATAGCGAGGTAAAAATAGTTAAAAGCCAAGTTATGGCTTAAAACTATTCATACCGAGAAGAATAACTATGAATTAATAGGTCGAGTTAAGATCTAAAAATTCGGGACGAAGAACGAAAAAAAAAAAATTAAAAGTCAAGTTACGATTTAAAATTAAATTTATCGGGAAGATTAACCGCGAATTAATAGGTCGAGTTAAGACCTAAAAATTCAAAATGAAAACGGGATAAAAATAATTAAAAAGCCAAGTTACGACTTAAAGTTAAATTTATCGGGAAGAAAAACACGAATTAATAGGTCGAGTTAAGACCTAAAAATTCGGGACAGGACGCGAGATAAGAATTTAAAACACATAAAATTATTTTTGAAATTATTTCTAAACACACAAAATTTTCTCGAAGTATTTTTAAGAAATACCCGAGATTATAAAATCATTTTTGAAAAGCTCTAAAGGTTATTTCTTAGAAGAACACACACAAAATAAAAAAAAATTTAAAGAAAAATAATTAAAGATTTTATATTTTCTGAAAATTATTTTTGCTAATAAAACAAAGAAAATAATCTATAACTAATAAAATAGATACACACAAAGGAAATAAAATGCATGCAAAAAAACTAAGATAATCAAAAACATATATTAAAAGCCCGAAACAGCTCCTCTCAAAACCCAAAAACGTCATGATGGCAAATTGACCTGACGTGACCCTTCGACAACATGGCGGCCGCTAGGACGAAACCCGTCTGACATAGCGGTCGTCATCTCAAAACCCTTACATTCCGGCGGTCGCCATGTGGCGTTTGGGAACCATGGCGGTCGATAACTTGTGAGATGGCGACTGCCAACTCTAAGTGCATATACAGCCCCCTAGGTGTGCGGATCTGGTTCATTTGTGCACCCTCATCTCTCTCTCTAACTTTCTCGCGCTCTAAAACTCTCTCTTGCTTCTTTTCTTGTTTCTTTTGCTTCCAAACCTTCTCTCACGATGTTTACCTTATTATTTGTGATCACTTTTCTCTTTATGGCGGCCAAGGGTCAGGGAGACGACGACCTGGGGGAGTGAAAAGGCCTCTCCGCCACTGGGAGTTCTTCTATGGGGACTCTCAGGGGAACACCCGCCAGTATTCCTGCTAGCGGGGTCACTACGACGCAGCCCACTGCTGCGATGGACGCCCTTGTTCTCGAGACAGAGCGTGCCTCCTATCGGGCTGCTGAGGAGGCACGGGCAGCTGCCGAGGCATGAGTGGCTGCTGATGCTGATGCTGCTACTGAGGCTGCGATGGCTCACTTTGTGGACTTGATGTTGGGGAGGGCCATCCAGCGCCTTTTGATCCGCACACCTACGCTCCAGTTCCCCACCGCTTACATCCGGGTAGGATGCGATGATACGAGCCTCCTACCGACTCAGCCCCTGCCGATGTTCTTCTGCGGGAGCACATTTCTTGCCGGCAACCTTCGGTATGTACCCTATTGTTAGGCCAAGGGCTTTTTAATTTGATTTTGATGATTTTCATATTTCATTTTCTAAGAATAAATGAATTGAAATTGATAATATTTTATATTTTCAAAATGAAAGTGTTAACACATTTTGAACAATCAAAGTTGACACCTTAGCCAAA
>JAULJZ010127848.1:0-11002 GCA_032270985.1 Heliamphora pulchella | reverse complement strand
ACATTACTTGTTAACTACTATTAGAGTAGGCGCCTCCCTTTTTTTCATTATTTCAGGACCAATCTTTCACTTCCATCATCGGCCATGGATTAATCTTTCATTTCCATCATCGGCCATGGATTATGACAAGAGATAAGAAAATGTTGATCGTGAGCCACCAAGATATGGTTATCACACTACCCAACCTTAATAGAATGAGCGTAATAAGGGAAACAACTACCACAAAGATTGCTAAAAATGGTGGATAACAAATCATGTTCTACAAGTAATGAGCATGTGCAAGAAATTGAGGGGCTAAAAATAGCAACCAAAGTATGCTATTGGGAGGAGATCCATTCTCCCATTTTTGTTTTTTATGTGCCAATCTCCCAAATGCAGGCAGGGCATCTCTTTGGACTGATCTACTTTGCATTTCTTTTGCTTCCATCTCTTTCTTCATTCTAGTTATTTTTCAATATCCACAACTGCTTCCTAAGCTCTTTTCCCTAGTGTCACACTTTGCTCATTTCATAAGACAACATCGTAACCATTGGAATACCCGAAGGAGGCCCACTAAATTGCCCAAGAAAGGTGGCAACATTCGCCTAAGATGTGCCAACGTTGGCCCAAAGTGGCCTAGAGATGGTCTCGAGCAACCAACGGTGCAAGGTGGGACAACACATAGCAACACAGATGTGCAATGGCATATCTGTGTGTCAACCTACTTGCGTGTGATTCTATTCAACCATACTTATGGGGATTTCGTGGCCTAAGGCATTCGATATAGAGGCAAACATCTCAACTTGAACGCTATTGGGGGACTCGTGAAGTCATGAAACAAGTCAGGCACGCCATGCTTGAAAAGTGGAATGGTATAATGCTGCCCCAAGGATCAACATTACCTTGCTCGGGGTGGCACGATAGTGCAACACTAAGGGTGCGCAATGGCACAATAGCGCAAGGAAGACTTAGCACACGTATTCTAATGAGGAGAGCTTGTGATCTTGAAAGTGGCCCTTCGTGTTATGTGGGGGACTTGAGGCACCCCATAGCTATCTGAGATGCGTTGCAATAACCCGATACAAGTTGGAAGCTTGTCGGCTAGTCAAGCATCAACACGCTAGCGCTCATGTGCATGGCTTATTAGCCTTAACGATATGGAACCCAGTTGGGCAATCACAAGTTAACTTGTGAGCAAGCTTGGAGCTACTGTTGTCGTTTGGTATGCAACTTGGGATGCTCAATCTTGGAGCGGCATCCAAGATATACAGAACATCTAATTGGGAGTTTGTTCTTACTTGATAAAACATAGCCCTAAAGAGAAAATTTGAAGAGCACTTGAACAATTGATGCTAAGATAGTGTGAGAAATAGGTGGATTAAAGGTTGGAGGAGTTCGAATGCCTCGCGGGGACCAATATCGTTGTGTCATGAAGATCGCCTTGTGACACAATTTTTCACGACTCTTGCTCTCTCCCACTATCAAATCAAGCTGCAGAATAAGATGATCAAACGAATTCAATTATATCATATTTTAATTCTTCATGTTCTGTTGAAAACTTTTTGATAGGTATAGAAAAGACAACTTGTTCTATTTTAGTTATAATCACCATACAAGGATGGTCCCTCTCCCCCTAACAGTTAGAATGAGAAGCCCGTGAGTCGTTCAATTTGTTGTAGGTGTCAATATTTAAATCTAAGGCTGGACAAAACCTTTATTAATATCTTAAATAGATAATCCTTGCTGCAGTAGCTCAAGACCTGTACAGAAGTGGAATAAGATGAGGAGCCTTCATTGCAATCTAGATCTTGATAACAAACCAGTGAACAACTAGGAAGAAGAATCTACTTTGTACAGTAACAAATTTTGTGCTGAAAATTATTCTTTGAAAATCACAATTGAGCCAATTATACATTGGAATAATAAGAATAACATATGAGAAGGGGGAGAGAGGGGGGGGATAGAGAAGACTCGCCCATTATATTTGTAAAGGGAAAAGACACTAGGGGGCCACTGATTGGTGGACTTGTTAAAATCTCATACTACATGTGTGAGAATGTGAGTTTTAAGTCCGACAGAAACCGAGACTAGGAAGTAGGAACATCTCCACTCTACCCTTGCAACAGCCTCGACTATCATGGATCAGCACAGGAGATTTTTGCTGCAGCAATACACTATTCAATAGTAATAGGATCTTGTTAGGAGTTGAGTCTTACTGGTCTGGGAAGTTAAGCTTATCTATGAAAACTATATTGAGAATGAAATGGAGGCTGTTTCAGATGGGAAAAAGTGAATCTTGAATCATGATGGGTTTCTTTCTCAAGAAGGTTCAACAGCGCCTGAAATTTTTTCTTCCTCATTCTCAGAAGAAGTTTACAGTAGATGTGAATTTGTGGAATCAAGAAATCTTTGATAATTTCTTTTTAAGTTTTATCGAAAGAGGAGGTTAGGAACTTCACTTGCAGGTATCCAATGGTTGTTTGTATCCTCTAATCTCAACACCTTTCATCTGTGTTTGTGTCCTCATTCGCAGGAGAAGTTCACTGGTAATGTGAATTTGTGGAATCAAGAAGTATTTGATAATTTCTTTTATTGGAACAAGAAGTTAGGGGTTCCACTTGCAGGTATCCAATGGTTGTTTGTATCCTCTAATCTCAACACCTTTCATCTTTGTTTGCATCGAGATAGTGCATTTGTCTCTATACCCTGAAGTAACAAAAAAGAATTCAATGAGAACTCATCTTTGTGAGATGTAGGCAAACAAGGCTTGTACGGAATAAGGGAGAGAAGAAATAGAACAAGGATTAGTAGTTGCCAACTGCTTTGTGACCTCAACAATAAGTTCAAAATGATGAGACAGGATACAACCGGTCATAAATACACCCTTCCATCTTATCTCAACCAAATTGCTTGAGCCACTTCAAAACTAAAACTAAATCCACTAGTAGTCAAATCAAAAGAATAATAGAATAACAACGAAAACAAACAGGGCCAAAGTATATATGTGAGACATAAGTTAAACAATGCAACTAAACTTTTATCCTTATTTGTTTTCTAACCTGGGAAATTTCCAAAACAAATAGAGACCTCATTTAGGTGACAATAGAACCAAAAAAAAAAAAATCAATTTGTTTGGTTTAATGAAGATGGAAACTATCAGGCTTACAATGAACACCATCAACCCACAACTTCTTGGCAACCAAATGGAGCATAATGCCTGGTCCATAGAAAAGGAAAAGGACAAGACAACAAAATGGATTTCAGTAAATCAAGATTCCAACACAAACAAAACAGTGCTATTCCGGCACAATAACAAAACAGAGCCACAAGAAAGTCATAGTTATACATATAAATGTATCGAAATATTATACAATACTGGAAGAAAACTGACACAGATTAAGTAAGAACAGTGTTTTAACATCGAAGATGATTGATGCAAATGCTCCAAGCCCGGCAAAGTTGTACCACAACAGCTGCTGCTTACATACAGTTTGTGAATTAAGCTTTAATGTTGCCATGATAAAGTTGAAAACATGACGGTAACCATGGTAACATAATGGTCTAGCACCCAACTGGACCAAATTATTCCAAAAGGTTCATTGTTCATTCTATTGTCATTCACATCTCTGCATGTAAGATGACCAAAACATACTCATTGCTAACAACATATGAGACCAAATAAAGATACACGAACTAGAAATGATATGAAAGAATATAATGGAAATGATTAACTTTAGGTTACAAACTAAAAAAATGAAAATTGCAAATAAATAAGAAATAAAAACCCCGAACAGTACGGAAAATGAAAGCAACACAAGATCTCAAGCAGAGTCCATAGGTCCTTTTTGTACTAGACCTTTAAGTTGTCATTATTCATGAAGGCCTTATCAACTATTGACATTTCAATATAATACTAGTGAGGGATCACGGTGCTCGATACGGGTTATGATATGTTTTCTAACACCATGGTTGTTTTAAAACCACAATCGGACTGCATAGCTTAAAGTGCGATTATTAAATGCGGTAGGAGGTGAATTGTATCCCTAGAACAGTTGCATGGGATCAGTTATGGTAAGATGAAATAGACAAATAAGACAAAGAAGTTTAAGTGAACAGAAATTAATAATTTCCCAACCATAAATGTTAAGAAAAGTATGTACGGTTAAATTACATTATCCAATGCTCCTCCCTGCTATCATTCATGCATAGCAATCATAGATTTTCTGACATTTGAAACTGTTAAAGATGGTCAAAAAGATTTAACCAAACATCTATAATTAAGGCCAAATGATTCAAAATCTCTAAACGATGTTTAGTGACAGATATCACCTATCACCAAGCCACCAATTGTTTGATTTTATTAATCATTGCCCCATGGTTAATCATATAATCTTCAAACAACATGATGTGCAAGATGGCTGGAAGAATGGTTTGATAAATGAGTAGTGAAGCGAGCATTATATTTAAGAAGGTGAAGAAAACATAAGATAGTAATTACCATGCTTATGGTAATTCTAGTAAAATAAATGACATTGAAATTGGGAACACAATAAAATGATGCAGAGGAAAATGACACAAAGGACGTGAAAATGTCACTTCTAATAAATTATGTTGTTACTCTAGTGAAAAAAACATGATTTAATGTAATATAAGTTTGATCATTGGACAATGCTTCCACAACTTACTAAACTTTTCTAACTAGCAACAAGCATACAAGACATTTTAAACTATTTTATATTTAATCTATCTTCCCTTATTCTACTCTCTTTAAGATTTCTTGGTGCATTTTTTAACTTTCAAAAGAAAATATATAATGACATTTGAAGAATCTTATGGTTGGTTGGATTTGAGCTAAAATCTCTTATGATGAAGATAAATATCTTTCCAATTAAATTACGTAATCATGGTCTTATCGTAAGATTTGTTAATACTAATTTTTTTAATTTTATTTCATGCATATGAAGTGTTTAAACATTATTTTTGTAGTTTATGCCGAATCTTTCGATTCTCGAATCGATTGGATTCACGATTCACAAAACTAAGATTCGATTCATGATTTGACGACTATGGTCTCAATAGCAAGTTCAACAACATATTAAATTTTAAGTATGACTTTATGATTGAATCAGTCCAATCAACTCTCTGCGCATAAATAGGCAATGACTGAAAGGTGGTGTTAATAACTTTACAACTCGAATTCTCTATAAGCGAAGCATTAGTAGCATATGCAATTTTAAACAGCAACATAGACTGTAGAACTGTGTTTGGAATTTCACATAAGATCAAAAAATGTATTGTGATAGCGCAGATAAAACTAAGGTGAGAAAAAAACAAAGCAGGCTTGAATAAATAAAATTAAAGAGTAAAAAATATTGCTACATATAAAAAGTATTATTGTATTTCAGAAATACAGAGGCATCAACCAAGCAAGAACAAAAATAGCCAAATTAAACTCCCCCTCAAATTAAACTCCAAAAAAAAAAAAAAACTCATACCACATCCATAAAAAAATAAATAAATAAACTCACTCACCACATCTATAAAAAAAAAAAAATAAACCCACTCACCACATCTATCTCCCCCTTTTTGTCACGAATTGACAAACACACGGACAAAAACAAAACAAATCTTTTTGAGGGAACTAAATTAAAAAACAAGTACTAGACCCATAGACATTTTGATTCACTTAAAACCACACAGTCGAGTCAAATTGATCAAATCTACGCACAGAATCCAAGTTAATCTCTATTCATATATGAAAGAACATAATCAGAGTAGATTCTATATGAAACAGTGTGTGTGTGACTTGAAACATTTTCAGACTCCAAGATCAAATCCTATATGAGATCTATATAGCTGAGTCACATTTATTTATCAGAAAACAAGAAATTCACAAAGTCAAACCAGATTTAACCCAATTCACTTTACAAGATAACTCCCTCTCAACTGAAGACTACAGATTTTTTCTTTTCTTTTCTTTTCATTTTTTTCTTTTTCTTTTTCTTTTTCTTTTTTTTCTTTGCTTTCACTTGCGGCTTTCACACTAGTACAAACGAATAAGCAAGGCTCACATAGACAACCATTTTCTCAAGCATCTTTTCTTTTCTTTTTTTTCTTTTTCTTTTTTTTTTTTTTTCTTTGCTTTCATTGGCGGTTTTCAGGCTAGTACGAATGAAAAAGGAAGGTTCGCATAAGTAGCCATTTCCTCAAGCCAAACATACAGAAACAAAATGAGAGAGTTTAAACATTAAGATCAAGTGGGTCGCCACTATAAGGTCATTTTGTAAACAACTTTAGAAAACTGAAAAACAAGAAAGACCCATAAAATAAATTAGATCCCAAGTTCGGAAGATCCCTGCATCTATTAGTGTTCAAGTGGTGTACATAATAGATTCATCTCTAAAAACGTTCTAAACACTATGAACTAGATTACCCAAAAATCATTGTAATACTTAATCTCAAATCCTAAATTGTGGGACTTCAGCCAAATAAAAAATTAATGCATAGAAATAATACTCACAATCTAAAAAAGTCCCCCACAATTTTTGTTTTTTTTTTGTGTGTTTAAAAGACAAAAAAATAAAAAATAAAAACTCAAGCAAACAAACCCAAAAAAAAGACGCAACAAGACTCAAAAACTAAGGACTACGATTAGCTAAAAAGCTGTCAATATCACTTTTTCATACTCAAAACTTTCTTGATTTTCAAAAACAATTTCTGGAGTTAAACTCTAAGCTTTCCTAGGTTGGTGTGGCAAGTCAAATCTGAACTTATTTTGCTCAAACAACCTAGTGCAGTAAGGTCTAATTTGTCCCTTTATCCCACAATAATGACAAATAGGCACAAAAAATTTATTCATATTCAAATTCTTGCAGTTTGGACGTATATGACCAACAATACAACAATTGTGACAAGTAAAAATGAATTTTTGTTTTCTTACCTCACCATGCTGAAGGTGGTTTTTCTAGTCTGATTTCCCCACATAGCATTGGATTTCAGTAATTTGGCCTTTCGACCTTTTTTTAATAAAATTGGACATATTTTTGACTTTGCCTTTACCGTGCTTCTTTGAAAATGGGAATAGGCCACTCAATGAGTTTTATAGCATATACCACCGTTTATTTAAACGTGTCATTTTGATTTAAACTTGGCTTCGCACACGCTGTGTTAGCAATTTTTTATTTATTAATATTAAGCTACAATAAACATGTTATACTAAAAAAGACTTAAAAAGAGGGGGAGGGGAATAGAACTGTTATAAGTTTTCAAACTAAAATCATATCAGTCGCAAAAAAAGAGATAATAAAATAGTGTGATTTTAAAATTATACCATTAAAATTTTAAATTAAAATAAGTTATGTAAAAAAATGGTATTTTGGGTAAGAAAAAAGTCCACGTAACTTTACTTTTACGTAACACCAAGTGGGTGCTCTCTTTCAATAGAATAATATAGATAGTTCATTATAAACTGTTTATTAATATTATTTACACTATTACATAAAGAGAATACTATATTTATACTAAAATTTTATTTTTAGTGACAGTTTTTAGCGCTACTAAAATCTATTCATATTTAATTTACTCTACTAGATAGCTTAAATTGAAAATAAAATTAATTCTATTATTACAAGTTTGCAATAATTTTCCTTGTTGATCCACAATACCTACCTAATATAACTACAAGTATCTACAAAAATTCTTTTCTAAAAAAATAATCTAATAACTCCAAATTTTGAAAGCGAAGGAATTTGTATTTTTATAGTCTACGATAATTCTTAACAAACATTATACAAACTTTTCATAATTCAAAAATAAAACAATTGTTCTATAATAAACTTGACACAACACAAACAAATTTAAAAGATACGTCTCGAAACTCTGATACTAATTGTCGAAACAAAATAACCCACATACTTGCACAAAGAATACAAAGAACAATCACGCAATAACGCAACACAAATATATTTGTGGTTCGGCAAAAATGCTTACATCCACAGTTCACACTAGGATTTCACTATGTTTAGAATGGAAAAAACATTAAAACATATACATATAGCGACTAGGGCTAACAATATAGAGCTCAGATTTTAAAACATTCTGACATCACGCAGCACTCGACAAGCGCATACTAGCACCACAAACAAGATATCCTAAAACATCGCAGGAGCTCAAGCGCTCACTTCTGGATTGCTAACACTCGATCGCTAGCACTACCCATTAATGCTTCGCACTCTACTTATCAGACTCCACACATCCCAACAATTAAATCCATGCAACAAAATTTATATCTGAAGACAAATTAAGATAAAATACCAAGACAGGTTAAGATAAACGTGTATAATAAAAATTGAGATATTTTCTAAGAAGTAAATAGGCTAAAAGGCTAGAAGTTAAAAGGCAATAAATTTGCATTATCAAACAAATCTACGGAGCATTTTGTAACATTAGATCAAAAGACATTCATGGATTGTCACTCCCAAATTCATCATTTTTTGGATCATCGTGTTCTCACGTGAGACATGGTTTGTGCAAATTTGGAGCAATAAGGCTGCAATTTTTCAAAAAGTAATTGTATTTGACAATTGATGTTTTTTAGAATATAGTTGTATAAAAACAAATTTTTTTGCATTGGTTCAAAGCTCCCAAACAATCTCAACTGCAGTTATTGCACACTTGTTTAGGGCCCACACCATTCATGTGCTGTGGAGATGGTCTAGAACTATAAGATCCCAAATTACATAGAAATTACCGGTGTAAAGACTACCTAAACACCTTGGAACTCAAATTTTGAAATACAAATTTGTCGAACTATGAGGTGAAACAACAAAATTCAATTATGAGATGAGAAACAACAACAAAATTCACACTGCTTTTGTTATTAAACATAGGAAAATGCTAATTAGTGCCTAGTGGATGGTGGATAAGATAATTTTTTTACAAGTAAAGAGTTTCCTATTTTTTGGGGAAGTGTTTAGGAGTTGTCGCGCCAAATAAGTTTTCATATCCTCCTTCGGTTAGATATTGATACCTAATAATAATAAAGGAATAGGCATCGATACCAATTATCCACCACCAAATGGGTGATGATTAGCGGGACCCTTGAACGTATATGCGATGGGCAAGTCATGTCTCGAGAGTCAAAGACCCAATCCAAGATCCCTATGTTCATAAAGATGATTGAAATAATAACCCAAAATCAACATCATCAAATCCTAGGAGATCTACCACTTCAAGGAACCAAATTGATTTTTTTTTCTTTGTTTTGTATGTGAAGTTTCCGTACTGTATCCAAGTATAAATAGGCATAACGGACCAAGGGAATCTGATGACAAAAAACATACCATTGCAGTATTCGCAGCACCAAAAATGACAATGAGGGAAAGGACGAAGGCTTGATCAACAAATGTAGCAATTGCTTCAAAGGTCAATTCCATGCTTTGAATAATTCTCCAGTCACAAGCATGGCTGGAATTAAGAAAGGAATACCAACCACAGTTGAGCAAAAGAGCATCTCCATCTGTCCAAAAGTACAAAATGTCGTATATAAAGAAACAATTTATCTTTTAACTAAAACACCAAGGGAGAAAATGACATCACATCCAAAACAGCTCAATTATTTCATGATTCATGGTAAAGATCGCTTCTTGCACATTGCCCAAAAAGGAGTCCATTACTGCAGCACTAGACACCATTAAAACGCCAATCACACTGCTGTTTAGTGAAGTTTGTGCATCCGCTAGTGTGAGAAGAATCAAACCTACAACTATAAAAGTACAACAGATAAGTATGAGCCTGCTTGGCGAACATGATATCAACCTGCTACAAATTATCTTCGATTGGACAAGGCTTTCTCTCAAATCTCAACCTTGAAGTGTCCAACATAGGCAGTGATACTCAACCAAACTCATGACTTGTGAGTGAACGAAGCAACATATTCAAATTAAACCAGAAATTGATCAAATTCAAAGATGTACTACAGAGCAGAAAAAAAAATTACGAATAGCACAATTAAGAAGATAGCACCATTGGCAAATAAAATTGAATTCAACTCAGTAAAAGTTTAAATTTTGGACAGTGATCATGACTAATATAATTTTTTGCACCTTGGCACTCTCACACCATACCTTATGGGGGCAATATGAGTGAAATCAATGCTTCTCTAATCTAACAAACAATGATTTTTTTCTTGATCTTCTGCTTGCTTGCTAATCTTCACAAGCAAGATATTTGTACCAAAAACATTACTTTCATGGAAGCCAGTGCACTCAACTCTCCTGCCAATTTCCACACCGTCAATTGGCGCCAATTGGCCCGTTGCGTCGCTCGTGAAGAAGAGTCCGACAGGGTCTATCTGAATTGCTCGAACTTCTTGCTTTGCAAATAGCCTGCCTCTTTTAGCAAATTTGAGATCAACAGAAGACAAAATTAGCAATATAATTGATCACCAGCTAACATGAAATTAAGGTCATGTTTGGTTCGGAGACTTGTCAAGCGAAAAGAAAGAAACAAATAATTTCGCGTACCTTTATTTTTGGCTTTCCCTAGACAAGTTCCTATAACAAACATTATAAACTTATCGTCACACATTTAGAAACATGGAAGTAAATGATATTTGATTGGCATTAGAGATTTCATGGACAAACCTATGCTTTATTTCTTAGCAACAGCACATGCGAAATTGGACATCATAGTTGTGGCTCTTTTGCTGGTTAGAGTGTCTACTGCATCATTGAATTAAATGTATAGCTCTCCAAATACTCAAAACTCCTAGCCAAGTAGCATCTCTAAAATGAATTTTTTGACCATTTGGAAATATACACATAATGCAATAATAACTTGAGAGGGAGGGGAGAGGATGGGAGGGGAGGACTCAATTCAACAAGCTTCTATCCCAACTACATGACCCGACTACGTCGATCCACCAATTGATCTACTAGGAGCTAAGACCTCAGGAAAGTCTAAAGCAATTGTGTCCTTTCTTACCACCTAAACTCTAAGCCTTCTTTGGCCTTCCACTATTTAT
>JAULJZ010127827.1:0-11003 GCA_032270985.1 Heliamphora pulchella | reverse complement strand
GGAAAATATGCAACCATATGAGTGGGAGCTAAACTCAACCACAACCCAAAAAGGTTTTTCACAAACCCCAAGTTTTCTCGTCAAACCGCACAAGTCTCCCAAAACGGTTTCATTAACATAAAACCCTGTTTTCATCCTTCAAATCATGCGATGCAAATATTGCAAATAACCAACCATAGTTGAGGAAAAACAGTAATCGAAAACATTGTTCCCTCACGGAATGTACCATCGTGGAAAAGAAGAAGATTATGATCCTACGTACCGACTCCATCACAAGGGGATAGAGGTAACAACTATAGACTCCTGCCCATTACTTAGTCCTGAATCATTTAAGACCTGCTAGGTAATGACATGTTCTATATGGAGCACCACGACGTAAAAGATAATTTTACGGGCTCAACAACCCGAGGGAAAAGAGCACCCAAACCGACCTTCTTTATGGGAACCACCCCGAAGGATACAAAGGTACCTACACTGCGCACATTTTCAGACTTTCACCAAGAGCAACTCGTGCCAAGTACCCATCATCCCGGTACATCTAGATAATCTTCTAAAAACCGAACTATAGCATCAACTACAAAACCTTTTCGTAAATATACATTATACATGTATATAGATCCATCCATCAACATGGAGATCAACAAAATATGTAAAAACATATTTTCATCAAAACGTTTTATAAATTGAGACTCAACCCTAAGGGTTAGCTCCAAACCTCCAAAAACACGTTTTATAAAACCTCCATTTTGAAAATATCCTTTTTGAAAACCATGGATAACAACACATTCGAATTATGTAATAAACCAAGAAAAAGGCGTAAAACCATGCTTTTTATCTAAACAAACATGGTTTAAACATAAAATATATCTTTCTTTGTGTGTTTAAACCATGTTTACTCAACTCCAACAGAAGGAAATTGAGTCGACACAAACAGAAAATGTGTCAACACCAATAACAAAAGGTGTCGACACAAACAAAAAAGATGTTGATACAAAAGAATAGAGAGTTCAACGTAAGCTACTGGAGCGTACTCAGCACCCCAGAAGGAAATTGTGTCGACCCTAATAAGAAAAGGTGTCGACCCAAAACCCAAAAATTTCCAAATTTCAGAATAAGCTATAGGCGATAGTGAAAATCAAATCCAAGCTACGAAAATAACTTCTCAACTCCAAATTAAACCAGCTAAACACCTCTTTTTCAACCCATGGATATATAAAAACCCCAAAACAACAAAGATACACTGAAAGGAAAACCTCAAACCCCTTTTTCCTCCAACCAAAACGCCGAAAAACGATTTTAAAACCAAAAACCAGATCTGTCAAATATAAATCACTTTTTCATGCGTTTAACATGGTAGAAAAGCATAAGATTACATATAACTCCCTTATACAGCAGTAGAATCTAGAATCCTACCTCATTGGGTCAAAAACCTGATGTTTCGATCTACGTACAAATCCAAGCTTTGCCAAAATCAAATTCTGTCTGGATGGATGCGTAGACCACGAAGCCAATAACAAGGATCAACTACCCGATCGCCAAAAACGAAGCCCGGGCCCCAAGAAAATCTTGAGAGAAGGCAGAGATTTTTGTTTGGAGAAAGAAACTTAACCACTAGGCTTTCCAAAAGAAAATATCTCCACCAAAATATCTAGGGCTAGATATTTATAGGCCTCCAAATATCTTCTTTTTTTTTTGAATTTTTGAAATTCGCACAGAAACTCCCTACAATACCGGGAAGCAACCCCGCATGTTCAGTTTAACCAAAATAGGCATCAAAACACATAAAAGCATATTAAAGAAAAAATGCTAAAAAGGCGTCAAAACACCTAACATGCATATATATCAAAATCAAGCGGTACAATGTCTCACAATTTGGGACTATTGGAGGTTCGGATCTCGATATTTTAGCAGGGCTTCGGCATCGGGGCTCAGAATTGCTCGGCGACTCGGCAGAGCTTCTCTCACTAAACCTCTCTATAATTTTCTATTCTTGAAAATGTACCAGAGGTACAGTATTTATAGAATTCTTCAGTCAATGAGATGCTGCCACGTTCTAAGGCATGTCAGGCCATTTGGAGTTGGCGGCCACCACAATGTGAGTTGGCGATCGCCATATTGGAGTTGGCGGTCGCCATGTTTAAAAAGGTTCCAAAAGGTTCTATTGGCGGTCGCCACAATAAACATGGCGGTCGCCCCTTCTGGCAATGACTTGGGCAACAAGTTATCGATGGTTTGGTACAACTTCCTTGGTTCTGAAGGTTTTTGACGATTTTTTTGGTTGAGTTCAATTACCGAGCTTGGATCACTTCTTGAGGATCGAACTGAGACACAATTCTAACTGTTTTCATCATCGAATTCACCTAAGATTTGGTGGAGTCAAATTGGTGTGTCTACAGTTACCCCTCTTTAATATAACTCGTATAGTAACGCGTGATACAAGTTATATCAAAGATCCAGAGACAATAGCTATTTGACCGAACCGTTAATCTTAGGCCACAAACACACAAGCATACATATGATGTTGGTCGTACTCGACCTTTCATCGAATTGCCTACGTACCCCTTTTTGCTATGGATCATATCAAAACGTAGTTCCTAGGAAAAAATGCAAAGATGCAAGGTAAGAAATATGATACAAAATGTAACACGATATAGATGTTAACATGATGAGATGCTGGTATAATGCATGCAGATCCTAAAAATCGAGTTAAGATCAAAAGGGAAGCACAAAGATTGAGTTAAGATCTAAGAACTCGGTTGAGGATAAAATAATTTTAAAAGGATCGAGTTAAGATCCAAGAAATTACCTTAATCGGAAAAGCAATTGATCGGTCGAGTTAAAACCTCACAATTTCAGGATGGAAGCGGGATAAAAATAATTAAAAGCCAAACTTATGACTTAAATTTAGATTTATCGGAAGAAAACCGCGAATTAATAGGTTGAGTTAAGACCTAAAAATTCAGAACAAGACGTGAGATAAAAAAAATTGAAAGCCTAGTTACGACTTAAAATTAAATTTATTGGAGTGGAATCATCGCAAAAAGATGGAGTAGCAAAACAAGGTTTTTAAAATTGTTATCATATTTGCAAAATGAAAACACATATAAAGTCAATATGCACAAAAACACAAATAACACACCATAAGAAAACAAAATTATTTATGTATTTTTAAAAATTATTTTTGTTAATAAGGTGCGCATAAAGATGAAATAAAGCACCTATAACTAAAAGCAAATACAATAATCATAACAAAAACCACCTAAACAGCCCCTTAGGAACTCCAAAAGGTCATTATGATATCCTGACATGACGGTCGCCATGACAGATGGGACGTGACGGTTGACAATATAGCAGTTGCCAAGACATAATCTCTCTGACATGGCGGCCGCTCATTTAAAACTCTTAAAACATGGCGGTCACCAACATGCAACATGGCGACCGCCAACTCGAGGTTCGTATCTGTACCTTTAAAACGCGCAAATTGGCTCATTCGTGCTCTTTTCACTCTCTCTAGCTCTCACGTGTTCTCAAGCTCTCTCTTGTTCCCTCAAGCTTCTAAGCTTCCTCTTCTTACTTTTTCTTGCTTCACAATGTTCACACTACTATTCATGATCCCTTTCCTCTTCATGGCAGGCTCAGGCCAGGGGATGATGACATGGGGGCACGTCAAGGCCCTTCTGCTACTGGGAGCTCCTTCATGGGGATTCTCGGGTGTACATCCACTAGTCAGCATACCGGTGGGGTCACTGCTATGCATCCTAGCGCTGCGATGGATGCTCTCTTGCTTGAGGCAGAGTGTGCCTCTCGCTAGGCAGCCGAGGAGGAGGCACGGGCAGTTGCTGAGGCACAGGCGGCTGCAAATGCTGCTGCCGAGGCTGCGGTAGCTGACTTCCTGATCCAGACGCTGGAGAGGGTCATCCAGCACCTTTTGACCCACATACCTGTGATCCGGTCCCTCATCGTATAGTATCCCGCGGGTTGAGGCACTACCAGCCGCCCACGGACTCAGTTGCTGCTGACGTATTATTGCGGGGGCCCGATCATCACATCTCTCTACAGCGACCTTCGGTAGATTCCCTATCTTTACTGTTTCGAATCCGAAGCATGTTTTTATTATATAACAAACGTAGACGCATTCCTACGATCCCCTATGATGATTTGAATGATGATGATGATTGCTGTGATGACTTGTGCATGATTTTTGAGATTTGGATATGCAAAACATAACTTTAGGTACCTATGCAATGGAGTTTAAAACAGTAGGGACACAAGGATTTTATCTCGAAATATAAAGGGTTTGAAAATTCTTTATTTTATTTTTAGGAAAAATATAAAACTAAGGAATTGATTTTTTTTTTTTGAAAATCTAGGAAATTAGGAAAAAGGCTTTTTAGAATTTTAAAGAAAATTTTTTTAGAAAAACCTTAGAAAATTAAGAAATATTTCTAGAAAAGATCTAGAAAATTAAGGAAAAATTCTAAAAAAAACCTAGAGAATTTTGGGAAAATTTCTAGAAAATTTTTAGAAAAATTCTAGAAAATTTTGAAAAAGTTTTAGAAATATCCTAGAAAACATTTAGAAAAATTCTAGAAATTTTTTAGAAAATTCTAGAAAGTTAAGAAAAAGTTTTAGAAAATTAAGGAGAATTCTAGAAACTTGGGGAAATTTTTTTTTAAAAAAAAATGCCTAGAAAATTAAGAAAAATCTTAGAAAATTCAAAAAAGTTTTGGAAAATCCTAGAAAATTGAGGTAATTTTAAGAAAATCCTAGAAAATTAAGGGACTTTTTAGAAAGATACTAGAATTTGGAAAAAAGTTTTTAAGGAAATTCAAGAAATTTTATAAAAAAAAACCTAAAAAATTAAAGAAAATTGGGACAAAAGGGACAAAACACCAACATTAAAGGGGAGATTTTATTTGCCCCCCCCCCCTTTTTCAATTATTATTATTTTTTTTAAACACAAAAAGGTAGGATCTGCCTGGCGTACCAGGGCTTAGGGTTCCTAATCTTTTACTAGGGTGTATAAAAATCAAAAGATCGTCACTTATACACGAACCTAAGGTTTGGGTGCCTAATCTTTTTCTAGGGCTTGAAAAGAACCGAAGAGTCGTCACTTATACACGAAGCAAGGGTTAAAAGGATTTACCTGATTTACTAGAGCTTGAAAGAACCGAAGGGTCGTCACTTACACACGAACCTAGAGTTTGGGTGCCTAGTCTTTTTCTAGGGCTTTTGAGAGAACCGAAGGGTCATCACATACACACAAACCTAGGGTTAGGGTGCCTAGTCTTTTTCTAGGGCTTTTGAGAGAACCGAATGGTCGTCACTTACACACGAACCTAGGATTTTGGTGCCTAGTCTTTTTCTAGGGCTTTTGAGAGAACCAAAAGGTCGTCGCATACACATAAACCTAGGGTTAGGGTGCCTAGTCTTTTTCTAGGGCTTTTAAGAAAATTGAAGGGTCGTCACTTACACATGAATCTAGGGTTTGGATACCTAGTCTTTTTCTAGGGCTTTTGAGAGAATCGAAAGGTCATCACATACACACAAACCTAGGGTTAGGGTGCTTAGTTTTTTTCTAGGGCTTTTGAGAGATCCAAAGGGTCGTCACTTACACACGAACCAAGGGTTTGGGTGCTTAGTCTTTTTCTAGGGCTTTTGAGAGAACCGACAGGTCATCACATACACACGAACCTAGGGTTAGGGTGCCTAGTCTTTTTTTAGGACTTTTGAGAGAACCGAAGAGTCGTCACATACACATGAACCTAGGGTTAAGGAGATTTGCCTGGTTATTTTCCTGCACTTTTCTTATTTGAAATTCCCTTTATTTATTCTCTATTTGTCTTCTCTTTTTAGGCTGGTCATTATGTTAGAGATTTCAGAGGTTCTGCCTCCGAGGAGGTATTGGAGTGGTATGATGCCCTCCTTGCTCCCAACCGGGCATTCGTTGATGCTTCTTGTTTTGCTCATTTCATACCCCTTTTGGGTAGGATGAGCAACGACTGTGTTTGGCTCATGACTTTTGTCGAGCAGTGGTGGGATACCACCAATACCTTTTACTTCACTACTTTCGAGGCTACTTTGACTCCTCTCGACTTTACGCTTATTATCGGTATCCGGGTTGGAGGAGCACCCATCCTATTTGATCTGACCGTCGGCCGCTCTGCTGATGCGCTGTTGTATTTTCTCAGAGTTGTTCCTACTCAGATGGATAGAGACCGGGTTCGATACACCTGGTTCTTCGAGTGCTTCCGCCACTTCCACTGCTTTGAGCCCCGCCACTTCGAGTGGGTCGCCCGGGGCTTTTTGATGTATATGTTTGGCACCTCCTTGGTTTCAAACAAGGAGAATACCATTCATCTGCATTACCTCAGCGCCCTCGCTCGTTTAGACCGGGTTGCTTCATTTGACTAGGGAGGAGCTGCTCTTGCCACCCTCTATGGATTCATGCGGACATTGACCCGGTTCCCCCAGGAGCTTAGCATCAAGGGATACTGGAGGGTCTGGGAGGTATGATTTAGTTTCTGCATTTTTCCATTCATTTTCCATTCTTTTGTTATCCATTATTTGCTGGTTAACACCTTCTTCTTTGCAGTTGTGGACTTATGAGTTCCTCAGGCTTCATGTCCCAGCGAACTCTGCAGTAGACCCTCTGGTTATTCTCCGAGCAGCCCAATGGTCCCGAGGGCTAAAGGGGAAGAAGGCCGAGGGGAAGGACATTGACCGCTTTGGAGTCTCCTTGGACCGGCTGACTCCCGAGTAGGTATCATTTTTACTATTTTCTGCGCTATTCTCTGTGCTGCACATTGATCACTGTATTCTGCATACTAGCTATCATACTATACTATATTCACTGCTTACCATTCTCTGTTGGCACTATTCTTTTAATTACAGCAGGTTCACTGGGATGTTTGGTGAGGAGTGAAGGATTGGGCCGACGCAGATCTGATGCGCTGCCAGGATCTTACCTCAAGGCGGGTCTTCCTGGAGGGCCCATTCGGTAGGGAGTACTACCTTGGTGAGTGAGTGGTTTGCCAGTCGCTTAGCTCTTATCATTTCTAGATACTAGTGGTTCCTCCAGTCTGTATGCTCCGAACTGATCATCTAGGCCGCCTTGACTTGTTACTGGAGATGGTGGGGACCCCAGTTTCAGAGCTACTGGTGGCGAAAGGGAACTACACAGCCTGGGCCCGGGCACACCTGTTTGTTCCCCTGGGTTTTGACCCGGCTGCCTCTGGTGGCAGGAGGAGAGGATGAGTATCGGAGGTAGCAAACGCAGGTGCTGCTGCTGGAACCACTGTTGCTACCGGAGCCGTTGCTGCTGCTGATAATGCTGGTGCAGGGATGAGGGGTCCGGAGATCCCATGGGAGATCTAGACAGTAGCATACGGCTACCCCTTCCCTCTGTCGGTTCCTGTTCCACAGGCACCTGAGTTCAGAGCTAAGCTCAGTCAGGTTTGTCTTCGTCTTTTTTTTTTCTTTTTTTCGTATCTGATTACTTGCTTTCTTTGTTTGTCTATTTAAATTGCCTAACTTCTACTTGCAGGTGAACCAGGCATGGCTGGATCATCTGTTGCTGGTCCTTACAGGTCAGAGAGCACTGATCCATCAGCTTAATGCCACTGTTCGAGCAGCCGGTATTTCATTTACTCTAGCAACTATAGTAAGTGTCTACACAACTTCGTTTATTCTTTCTGCACTTTTTCCATACTCTATTTTGATCCATGTTTTTCTTCTCACAGCCTCTAGTCCCAGCTGCTGGAATAGTACCTCCATGGGCTCCGGGTCGTGCCCCAGTTCCAGTCCCGGCTCGAGGTCACGAGTCTCGTGCTGCTTCTTCTAGAGCCCGCCCTAGAGGATCTGTCTCTTTTTCCAGGAGCCACTCTAGAGCCATATCTTCTTCTTTCGGCAGTGATGATGGTGAAGATGACATTGAGCGGCTCTTCCAGGATGTCAGCTCAGATGAGGCCGGTCCTTCCTCCCGTCGAGTTCGCCCGAGACATGTCTGTGAGAGAGAGAGCTCTCCCCTCCCTAGTTACATTTATTTATCTGACACATTTATTTTGATGGGCCTGCGTGCCCCAAGTTACTGTTTATTGGGCCTGGGTGCCCAAGTTTACATTATATTACCTTCTATGCATCTTTTGGGCCTTCGTGCCATTTTATTGCTTGATATTCATCTACTATGTGATTCTCTTATTTACTACTCAAACTGTCTTGTATGTACAATGCGAATATCAACATGTTTCATAAGCTACAAAAACTGCAAACTGAATACACCTGCCACATTTGAACATGGCAGCCGCTATAATCCAACATGGCGGTCGCCACTTCCATCCTGGCGGCTGTCTGGTCAAAGTGATGATGTCACTGTATAGTGCTTTTCAAGTTGGCGGCCGCCACAATGAGTGTGCCTTTTGTCAAATTTTTGATTTTTTGCCTTTTCTTATCTTATAAATACAGCCGTGGAGGCCCCATTTTCTGTTAATTACACTCAGATGACTACCCCACTTTCTTCATGGAATGAGGCATCCTCCCACATTGAACGTTTGAATTTTTCTCCTTTTGGTATCAACTCTTTATTTCATCTAATGGCTGTAAAGACTAACAAACAATTGCTGAAAGCTGCTGCCCAACTATGGGATCCTCAGTCTCACGTCTTTTGGTTTGGCCTTGAAGAGCTATGCCCCACTGTGGAGGAGTTCGCTGCTATCTTGGACTTGACTTTGCGGAGCTCCGTTGTAGTTCCCACTTTCTCCCTTTTGGCTCGGCAGTAGGTGATGCGACTTTATGGCCTGTCTAGGATGGAAGCCTCCTTTTTGACATCGGGTGACTGCCTTGACATTCTGTGGCTTGTTGAGAGGTTTTGTCCCACGTGTGACCTTAGTGACCTCAGTTTTTAGCTGCGGCGACGTTATGCCCTTTGCTTCTGTCTTCTTGCTTGGTATCTTCTTGGCCCTCCTAACGGGCAAGTTAGTTGTGCATTGGTTGACATTGTCGGTCAAATGTGGATGGGGAAGGACTTCGTTTCTCTTATCTTAGCGGAGACATTGTTAGGCTTAGATGCTGTTCATCGTGGTGAGACTACTTCTTTTGCCGACAGCCCCTTACTTCTCTGAGTAAGTTCGAACCTTTCTTTTTATCTGATCTCTGTCATACTGCAAGACCCTTTTCTCACTGTTCTAACTTCTGCTATAGATCTGGCTGATGGAGAAAGTGAACCTCATGAAAAAACCACCTACTGATAGACATAGTGCTGTAGTTTTCCTATACCGTCCCTACTATCAGATATGTGACACCGAGGCATCTTGGCGACAGTACCTTACTTCTCTGACTGACCCGAATATTACCTGGCAGTGCCCTTGGTGGTGGATTCTTGCCATGACTTTGACTACTATGGAGCACCCTGGTGTTCTGCTGGTCGGCCTACGTCGAACTACCTTCTATTACCCCTATCGGATCTTGCGGCAGTTCGATCGCAATCAGATCATCTTTCCCAGTATTCGAGGCCGTTTGTTCTCATCTATACTACGGGCCCTGTTTCTATCATCATATTAGGATGCCTGGCCATCTCGCTCATTGGTGGAGATGCATGAGTTGTAGTGTCCCGATCTTTCCACTGAATACAAAACATGGCTGATGTAGGATCGGGAGGAGAAAGATAAAGAAGAAGAAAAACAAGCAGCAAAAAGAAGGAGAACTTGAGGCCTTTTGCTTTGTTTCAAAAATTTCATAGCATTCTCTTTTTTTATTTTGTTTGTAAAGTTAAGGACTTGTGTGCCCTTCCTTTTATTTAAAAAACTTTGTAATTCTGATCAAAGTAATGACAAACTCCCACTTTATGTTTAAGATGGTTTAAATTTATCCAAAGTTTTAATGACTTTATTATCAAAATTCAGAAATTAATTTGCATTGGTCTTATTCAGATTTAAAGATAGTTAAAAACAAAGAGAGTGGCCGGACTTCTGAGAAGAAGCTGCCTACATATCCCAAAAAGTGGAATCAGGCCGTAACATAGTTCGGGTTCAGTTTTTACTCGAGTATTGACACTCTCCTTTTGTGATGCCATAACTTTTGCCAAGGTCGCCATTTCGGGTTTTCAGAGTTGCGAGGTGTTGCCTGAGTTGCCTTTTTTTATTTTTTGGTTTTCAACTCAGCGAGCTTCTATTTTATCTTTATTTTTAGCTCAAGGATAGTACTTTTTGAGCTGATCGAGTTTAAATGGAGTGGAGAATACATTGCCATCCAGATCCATAATGATGACTGCACCACCAGTTATGATAGTTTTGATGAGAAATGGTCTGGACCAGTTTGGCTTGAACTTGCCCCTCGGGTCAAAGATGGGAGCCCTGACTTCCTTAAGAACTAAATCCCCTTCTCTGAGATTTTGAGTCTTGACCATTTTATTGAATGCCCGAGCTATCCTTCTTTGATAACCTTGTACATGAAACAGAGCCTGCAACCTTCTTTCATCAAACAAGAGCAACTCTTTCATTCGGTTCCTCTGCCATTCTGCTTCTGGAATACTGGCCTCAGCCACTATTCTCAACGAAGGGATTTCCACCTCAATGGGAAGCACGACTTCCATCCCGTACACCAAAGAGTATGGCGTAGTTCCGATTGAAGTTCTGATCGACGTTCAGTACCCCCAGAGTGCAAATGGTAGATATTCCGGCCAATCATTATGTGAGTTGATCATCTTTTTTAGAATTTTCTTAATATTCTTGTTTGCTGTTTTGACGGCTCCATTGGGTCTGCGGCCGATATGGTGAGGACTTATGAGCTGTTATACAGTATTCCTCAAAAATATCCAAGGCCTCCCCTTAGAATGTGAGCCATTATCCTAGAAGACCTCATGGGGAACTCTATACCAGCAAATGATATTTTTCTTGATGAAATTAGCAACATGGGAGGCTTTCAATACCTAGTAGGAAGCTGCTTCCACCCACTTGGTGAAATAGTCGATGGCCACTAAGATAAACTCATGTCCATTGGATGCCTTC